>RJWT010012927.1:0-22211 GCA_004365215.1 Cuniculus paca | reverse complement strand
AGGACTATTATTGGACAACATTCTTCATGAATATGGAGTAAAAATTCAGAAAATAATTTTGCAAATCACTTTTAAAAGAAAGATAACATTTTGTGGTCAAATAAGATATTAGAACAATAAATAAATATTAAAATATTCTACACTAATTAATATACATTGTTATGATTATTTCAATGAATGGTTAAAAACTCTTTTGCTTCACCCTGATAAAGGTTATCAATTGAAAATGCATTGTCAAAATTATTCCTGCTGGTGGTCATCAAGTATTATATTAATGAACAATGGCAGGACTGGAAATTCAAAATAGCATATTCTATTTAACATTGTCATAAATGCCCAAGTCATGCAGTAAGAGTTGAAGAAGACATGAAACTGACGACAGGCAAGAATGTTCTGGTAAGCTATGACCATTAAATCACTGATTATTAAAATTAATGAAATAGATTGCATTTTTTGTATTTCAGAAAAAATTGTATGTTTTCAAAAATACTTAAAAAAGCAAAAAGTTAATTTAAAGCAGTAGAATCTAGAGTGAATTCTGTAACCAAAATCATGGAGAGTTAAGTTTGTGAACAGAGGCACCACTGTAAATAGAACAAAATACTTAGAAAACACTTAAGAAAACTTTAAAATATTGTTGAAATATATCAAAATCATTATTTTAAGTGCATTATTTCTCTAAGAAGTGATTCCTGGATATGATATGATTTCTAAATTCCAGCAATATTTCTGAGGATACTGTCAATATAATTCTAAATTTCATATAAAGAGACCAAGCGTTGTAAGGTCATCCCTAAAAAATAAATTTCCTCCCAGTTAGTTATTAGGACAGTCGTGAAAACAATAGTAATTGCATCCAAATGGCTGTAATTCAGAGAAAAGGTGCAGTGACGAAAAGGACAGAAAGATAATTTCGAAAAGGTCGCCTATGGAAAGTCAATATACAACCAAAGTAGCACCACGTCTCCCTGGGGAAGAAGTGATCTATACAACAAAGGATGTTTGGTCACTTCCCACTTGGAAAGTCAGTTTGAAACCGCAGATTCACCATATCCAATACATGAAATATCAATTCTAGACAGGTAAAATATTTAAGTGTAAAAGTTTGAGTCCAATAGAGAATATCGCCATTGGTTCTCATAGGCGAAACGAAATGCACAACTCCTGAAAATAAAAGACTTATTCCCTAAGTAAACTAAAATTTCAAAAGGCATTTGTTGTATAAATTCTTTTAAAAAATGGATAGGCGAGTTACCATTTAGATCAATTTTTTTTTGTATTGGGAATTGAACTCAGTACTTTGTACTTGCCAGGCAGGTTCTGTGCTGCTGAGCTGTATCCCTGGCTCTAGAACAAATATTTTAAAAGGATTTACTTCTAAGTACATATTCGTTGGACACAGTAAGTTGAAATGCAAAATGTTAGTATAAAGATGGACAAAAATATATGTGTTTTTGTTTCTTTGAACATTTTTCTACATAAATGAAAAAAATGTACAAATTAAAACGTGAATACTTTTGTTAATATGGAAATGCTTATTCACATATCAAGGTGATATTTATATTTACTAGACAGACAAAAGTTAAAATACAGGATAACACATTTTGCTGCTAATGCGGACCAATAGATTCATAATATTCTATTTAGATGGAAAGTTGGTAAAAATCATTCTGTGAAGGAATATGGTCTTTTCAAAAATAGGCATACTTGGGGCCGGTGATTGAGTTCAATGGCATAAACACCTGCCTAGCGAGTCACAGGTCATTTGATCCTGGGCACCAAAAAAAAAGGCATACTAAAATTTAGCAGTTCTAACTGCAAGCACACGTGTATGTGACAGTATGCTTATGCATACATGACTAATAAATGAAAATGACTGATAAAATATGCATTGTCTAAGTAGAGAAAAAAACTACTTTCTAGGTTTGAAATTAGTGTTAAGATTTTAATTTTTCTTTATGTACCTTTAAAGATTTATGCTGTTGATAATACTAAGTTTTATGCAACTTCAAAAACATCATTTTAAAATTCATACTTTTTATTTTCAGGATTTGTAAAATACAATGATATTTGTTGTGTATTTAACATATTTTAATAATGGCTGAACCTTGCTTCATCTTGTTCTTTTTTTTTTTTTTCTCATTTTTCTAGAGAAATATATGCATTCAAATGATGTGGTATAGACCTTACTTTATATTTATGGACTGTTTAAATTTAGGCATAAGGGAAAGTTTCTCAGACTTCATCTGGAGGTATTTAACTCTTAATCACTTTTTGATGCATACATGAATGTGGATGATAGCCTTTATAAAGTATAGAATCAGTACATGTGTTAGCAATAGACTATCTTATTTTAATACTTTGTCATTTGTTTCTGGTGTTTTTCCTGTAGTCCTATTTTACAATAGATTACTAATAGGATTATTTAATTTCGTCGAAGATAAGATTTTTATTTAACTAACTTTTATATCATAATTTTCTCAGAGATGACATAATTTCCGACAAAAAACTTTTCACATTTAAATTATGCTGATTGTAACTTTTAAAAAATATTATTGGTTTTAAGAACGCTGATTAGAAAACTTAATTTCAATATTTATTTATCATTTTATGGATAATTAAAGCAAGCCTTATGACAATTAAGCAATTCTTACAGAGTGAAACAGCAGGATTGAATGCCTCTAATTTAATTGTCCCATTGACTACCTGTGTGAGGTGGATGCAAACAATTATTTCACCTTCATTTTATGCTTTTCTGGAATGAAACATACCAGTTAAGGTGCACATCCAGGAGTTTGAATTGAGACATGGCTGAAACTGATGTTTCTAGAATTTTTCTCCTTAATTATACTTTTGCCGTTTCTGACATATTACATGCAGACTGATGAAGGAGTATGTTCTCTGTTACTCTAGTGTTAAACTATGTGATACTTGGTACTGAGTCTTAGTCAAGTGACCAAAAAGAATAAAATACCTGTAAGGATCATTTTTTTTAAAATTGACTGCCACCTTTGCACTGAATAATATGAGCTCCCTTTACCCTGTATGGAAACGTCAAGAATTCATAGCCATTTTCAAATTCTTGTCGTCTTTGCTATTTATCTAGCAACTAAAGCTCTGTCATGTTGTTGGCAATGTTGATCTCTAACAAAATTCCATTGTCACTTTTGCTACAGACATCTCATAAAAGTCACATACCAGTACTTGCAATTTGAGAAAGAGTGAAATTAAAACCTAAGTGTTGGGAAGAGGACCTATTCAAAATAGAGAACTGGATGAAGGACCCTCCTGTCCCTTAATATCAACTATTTGGAGTAGTAGGGAGGATTGAGAAAACTGTGGAGCCTGGCATAAGCAGGAACCTAAAATGCTGAGAGCAGAACTATCCATCCCTTGGGGACCAGCAGGCCCTGCTTATAAAACTGCAGCAGAGCAGCCAGGCAGGCTATTCATATCCAGATTCTGAGGTGTGCCATCTAGAGAACTTCAACTGATTTTATTTGGCATTTAATACATCTTATCCGTTTTCATATCTATGTAACAATAAATTTGCACAACCATGTGTTGCTAATATTTCACTGAATCTCCATATGAGTTTGGGTCCAAGAGATAACCATATGCTCAAGAAAGAAAACTGATGCTAGTTTAATAAAGGGATAGGGCATCTTTGAGCAAATTGCTCAGGGCACACCAAAGGAATATCAGTCATCATGACCTATAATGTCCGAGAGTCACCAGTACCCAGCAAGACCAGGAGTTGTAGGAGAGAACATCTTGAGAAAAAAGACAGTTATCAGATTTCATCTCGTCTCTCAAAGAGCCAAAGGAATAATCACTAAACTTCTGTTACTCTTCTGCTGTTGATTACTTTTCTCTGAACCCAGTTGAAAGTCAAAAGGCCAACTTTATTGATTGGTTCATTGACTGCATCATTCCACAAATGTCAATGCCCAGAGGCCCAGACCAGGGTGATGAGGATGGTAAGTGGACTGCACAGGCAAACAGAGAAAACCTTGCACATCCCCAGTACTCAGTGATGAACAGATATGCAGAGGTGAAAGAACTGGCCTAGAGGAAAAAGAAATGCCTTTTGTTCAGCAGGAATTCAGCACACGATCTTCCCACACCAAGTCCTGTGTTCTCGCTCCTATCTCACCATTATGCCACAAATATTTTTGTAGGAAGGACTTATTATCTTCCCCACTTTTCCTTTACTAAGAAACAAAATTTTATTTTTGCTGAAGTAAAACAAGTACAAAAATCTCGCACTAATGAAGACTTATATTGACCACAGAGGTTAAATTTTCTGAAACCTTCAAATACATGTGCACATTTGCACATTCATAATGAATTTATCCTAAAAGGTTTATTATCTTGAAACTTTAATGTATTCTTTAAGTACATAGGCTATTTACCTATGAAACAGGAAAACTGTGCAAGAAAGTGATCAGTTATATGCAGTAATATATAAAAATTCCCTTGTAAAGTATTTAATGTAAAATAGTTTCTATTTAAATAGTTTCCCAAAGGATTATTTTAACTACCATGAGCTAGCATTCATTCATTTATATTTGCAACAACTAATTATAGAAAAATGTATGCTCTGGAGTCATATTACTTAATCTTGTGATATAAAGAAGGTTGAGACATTTTTCTCATTGGAGAGGGAAAGTTGATGTTTTAATATACTTTTAAGTGAAGAATTTAAACTTCCTTTTTGCAAGATAATTTTGTAGCATTGTACAAGATTTGACTAAACGAGCCAAATTGTGACTTTCCTGAAAGGCAAATAATGTATACACGTGGGTAGCCTTTCCCAAATCAGAATATAAAATGCTGTTTTGCAAAATAACCTATCTCTTCTCTATACAACAAATCTCTGAAGATAGGCAGGTGCTTGAAGTTGATGTTGACTCCTTAGGCAGAGTCTTGGGATGAGGAAGAAATGCGAACAGCAGCTTCCTGGAGTTAAATTTGCCAAGAGTTCAGTGGCCTACAGTGCTAAAATAAAAGTAAGGTAATAGAAACCGCAAATGAACCATTTTACCAGCTCCAGGGAACCTATTAGGATAAGCTTTTACTGTATCTAGTTGGATTTAAATTGTCAGATGACTTAAACTATGCTTCTGTGGCATTGTCCTTCTAGCGATCTCTGCCTTTAGAGGTATTCAACCCTTCAATTCGTAGTATATAAAATGTTACAATAACAAAATTTGGGCATAACGATTGACTATTCAATCAGTAAATGAATTTTAAGTTATTGACTGTCTTAGATATTTCTAGTTCAATACTGCCTTCTAATATGTCACTCACAAACTCATAGGCAAGTGGGATATGTACCATGAATCTAATATGCAGCATTTGTCCCAAATAGACAACATGAGACAGAGATTGTCCTTCCCATGCAGCACTTGCTTATCTCTCTGGCGCTTTTCTATCAAAGTATGACAATAAATAGGGAGCATGAATGTGTAACAGTAGGTAGTTTGTCTTACAAATCAGTCTCATTAATATTAATCGTAAATTCTTCATGTTAAATGTTTCTTATTTACTCTCAGTCATAGTAGTGAAGTTCCTAGAACTTCTGTTTTACTGAAGCAAATGGACAGTATCTAGATGATAATCAGCTCTTTAATTTTAAAGGAGATAATGGATAATATTACATGACTAGATGATGGAAAACTTTGCGTCTCAGATGGCAGATGTCCAGCTATGTGAAGGAAGAAAATTTGTAAATTCTAAATTATTCTCCCTCTACTTACCTAACTGCAGTCCTGTTGGAATTCTCAGCTCTCTGTAGATTGAGCATGAAAATATAATAAATGACAGTATTTATATATTTTTGTTCACAGAATATATGGGTTTGAGTCTATATTATTTTAATACTAAGTTTGGTCCATCAGCACCTTGAGAACACTCTAGCATTGTTAATGTATTTATAAAAAGAAAGTTCACAACTGAATGAATAAAGGGATGTTGATAATTTTACAAGAAGCCTGTTGAGAAAAGGTGATCATGATAAGTATTTTTTGCCTGGAACTGTCCCCATTTAAATCTCTTCATCTAGGGGAATGTCATAAATA
Organism: Cuniculus paca; assembly: GCA_004365215.1. Lineage (NCBI taxonomy): Eukaryota > Metazoa > Chordata > Mammalia > Rodentia > Cuniculidae > Cuniculus > Cuniculus paca. The sequence goes on along the minus strand of RJWT010012927.1, from coordinate 16,128 downwards.
TTGCCACTTTACACACTTAGAGATTTTGTTTGAAAACCAACCAGTGACAAATCACAAGCCCACTCTAATAATGGAATGATTTGGAGATGTCTTGTTTTCAATATTTTAAAAAAGGAACATAACTTTAGAAAGTTAGATTTGTTGAAATAATAGATTTCACCATGTTCGAAAGATTTTCCTGTACCTATTTTATGTAAATATTATGTATAACTTTTTTTTATTTTAAAGAGAATGAAACAAAACAAAACAGAGTAAAACAGAACAAAGCAGATCAGAACAGAAAAATGCAAGTAAAACAGGACTTCAAAACAAGACAACAGGAAATCAATAACATTACAGTAGTCATTCATGATTTCTTATTGCCTGGTTTGAAGGTCTGTAATGCTTTCATTTTTTTGTTTTGATTTGTTTTCTATTATTTTATTTGTTTGAATTTACTGTGTGTGAAGGTATGAACAACTATTTCAAAAAAAACGAGACACTATGGTAGTCATTGTGGAATACTATGTATAACTTTTAAAAATACTGAAATGAGAATCTTGTGGTTTATTTACTTGCTGATAAATTACAGTTAAATTTATAGTTTTTAAAATAGATAATACTTATTATCAATACAATAGTCATAAATCAAAATTAATAATCATTATAACACATGGAAAGTACCAACTTTATATTTTTTCACTTTTTAGAGGACATATATTCTTGATGGTAACAAATTTTTAAAATACATTATCTGAGTCATATGAGTTTGTCGATGTCATATCTCCTTTACAATAATTTAAAAATTTCTGACCTGCTCTTTTTTGCTATGTATAAATCTAATTGCCTAAAAGGATTTGAAACAAGAGCCAGTTATTTTTCTTCTCAAAGACTCACACATAAACACAATTTGAGTCTTCCAGAGACAGTAAGTGTATGCATATATTTATGATATTTTAAAAAAATAACTTTTAATTTTTAAAACTGCCAAGAATGAATACCTAAACACAGTGATTTTTATCATGAATACTCTTGGAATCTTCCTTTACTGCATTACGACAATACATTTTTAGAAATTTGGCTTTTCTTTACCCCATAGAAAAGTATTAGGATTTTTAGAAACATTATGTCTTCAAAATGAAACTGTTTTTGTCCAAAATATTTTAAATAATTTGAACTTTGTACCTTTAATCTTGACCTTAAATGTGTTTTTATATAGCTAGTCCAAAGTTAATTTGGAATGATTACTTTTCCAGAATAAAATAATAAGTTGATGAGATCAAAGACTATCAAGGGACTTTATAAGATTTCAGAAGGAGAATATTTTAAAATCACAAAAAGAAAATACATATTGTTCATGTGAAGTAAAATTAGACTGGCAATTTTGAAAATGCAATAAGTAAGCCTAAATTATTCATAACTCAGTGTGGGCAGAATACATTTAAAAACAAGATAATTTGTGTCTCCTGCTTCAGAGGCTTGCTAAAATTATGTAGAAAAAAGTCCTCCTTATATTTCATTGCAGCTACCTTATCTAATAAAGATTAAGAATATATATGTAAACTGACAAGTGCACATATACATATTTCCCTGCATATAACATGGATCAATGTGGAAAGTCTATTACATAATATCCAGTAGTTAAAACATGGTCTCTAATTTGTTAATTCTTGGACAGTTATGTAGTTCCCAAGATTCAGTTTTGCTACCCAGATTCTTAACTTGGAAGAGGCCGTACTCAGCATTATGTCATGTTAATTCTTGCACTCTAGTAAATGAAACCAGCTGACTCAGATTTTACCAGAAATATATTGAAGAAACTTGCAATTCATCAGTTACAGTGCACTTTGGCTCATTGGTTAAATGGAGTGTTTGGCAAAACATAGGAGAGCTGAAGGAATGCATGCAATTTGTAGTGCATGATAAGCATAAATCTCATGGCTCATTTTATAAAATAAAATAATTCAGCAAACATGCCAAGTCAGGTCAACATTTATAATGGAGCTTGGATGACAGAGAATAATAATATCTTTTTGTGGTTTTGATTGACTTTTCTGTTTAAATGGAGAACATTTGAATCTAGAATGTGCTTTGAACACGTGATAAAAATTTTTAAATATAATTGAGTTTATCACCAACGAGAATAAAGCAAACACAGTTGTTTCTGGAATCTGAAGAATTGGTTTCAGGGACTACAAAAGGTCTTAAAAGGCACCGATGTTCATGTCCCTTAAATAGACTGGTAGAATATTTATAATGTCTTCCTATAGATTAAAAATCATTTTAGAATTGATTTAAGGAAGTTGAAGTATAGCTCTTTGGCAGATCTCTTTTCTTTCCTAGCACAGGAAAGGCCTTGAATTCAATCTTGAAGACCACAAAATTTGCTTGTCTGTACTTCAGTTTTCCCTTTGTTGGTACAAAGTACCCAAAACCTTCAATGTTTTATTTGGATGTTGGTTTCAGAGGGTTCAGTCCATGTTCAACTTCCTTCAAGGGAGCAGCATCATTGCAGAAGGGTTTGGTGAAATGAAACTCCTTAGGTAATGGTGCCTAGGAAGCAGTGTAGTGGGACAGCAGCAAAATAGAGGGAACAAGGGACCAGATGTTGTCTTTAAAGCCATCATTTCTCATTTATGTTCAGAAACATTCTTTATTAATACCCTGCCTTCATCCCAAGTCAATTAAGGTAACAATAAAGTTTAACAGTCACAACTCATAATACCACCATAACATAAATACCAGGCAAACAGTTATACTGTATTGTTTAGGGAATGATGACAAAAAACTGTACATGTATTGCAGAAATATATTTTTATTTTGATTCAAGATAGTTTGAATCTGTACATGAAGAATTCACATGGATAAACAATTAACAATATAGTCTTATTAAGCATCCATGTATCATTTTCTGGAACCTCATAGTCATGTAGGAATGGTTTTGTGAATTAATTTCAAAGGAGACTTTACAAAGAGTCTTTATAAATAAACATTGGTCACTGAATAATATTAATGAAATATTGCCTTTTTTAGAATTGACACTTAAAATTTTAGTTAAATTTAAATACAGAGTAAAACTTAAAGATAAATAGTTATGAATGAAACATTCCTTTTCTTAAGCTGGCTTCAAAGTAATCTGGGAGGGAGGAAAGGTAACAGCTAAGAGTAGAGATAAGAGAAGATGGATCCTGGTTTAAAATAGATAATGTATAATAAATTTATTGAGTGTTTTGGTACTATTCTCTTTACTTGATTTATTTTTGAGAATTTCTGTAATAAAGGTATTTCCATATAAATATAAATATATCTTACATATATACTCAAAAGAAAAAAGATGGAAAATTATTCAGCATCAAAGGCAGTAAGGGAATGATTATCATGAGTAGTACAAATGATACTTCAAATTATTTGGCCTTCAAGATAAAAGGCATTCAGCATAGATCTAGTGAGTAAGTAATATTCATAATGTTGCCAAAAGTAGTCTCCAATTTATCACTAGTGCATGCTCTACCATCTTTTAAAATGTAACCTTCTTTTTACGTGCTCTTTTACCTCTGTGCTCAGGGCTTTGAACACTTTTGACTCCCAGGAAGAATCTAAAATATGAATTGAAGCCCACAAAGAGAATAAAAAGAATTTAAACAAAGAAGATGGTGGCTGGCAGCCTGGAGCTGGACTCACCCTGCCAGAAGAGCTGCTGAGCCCGGAGACAAGTGGTCACGGTCGCAGCCATGGTCAACCCCAGAGGTCTCTGTGGAGAGGCGTGGGGGTGAAGGAGAGTGGCAGATGCGGAGATCTGCGCTGGCTGGTCGTGAGTGCTGGGGACTCCATCCCTCCACAGGAGAGCGTGATTGGCCGGGCGCCATCTTGGAGTTGGGCAGGTTATGCCCGGGACCAAGACTGCTACCCACTTCTGCCAGCAGCACTAGGTTGTGGGCGGACCCTCGGAAGTTGCTTGGACTGAGGCCAAAAAAAACAGAGTCATTTGGCAGCTCCAGGTTGTGGGTGGACCTGCAGAAGCTGTTTGAACCAAGGTCCGCTCTTGTGCGTGTTTCAGACAACATCGCATAGGTTCCTAAACAGCTTAGATTCACAGGGCCTGACCAGGTCTGCTCCCATGCAAACTCCAGGTGGCTCAGTACCCAGCTCAGTGCAGAGACACGGGCACCACCGTTGGATGTACATAGCCAGCACCGGCCAGAAAAGCCAAACAGTCAAGCTTCGAAGAAGTTGTGGCCAGTGCTGGGGTGCTCGGAACCACACTACCCAGGTGTATGGAAGAAATCAGAAATATGACAAGACAAAGAGGGAGAGGGCAATCTCTGGCATTCAACCCAAGCAACGCAAGCCCATGAGAGGTAAACCCAGAGGAGATCAAGAATCGCACACCTGAAATGTCTGAAGTGATGTCAACTGAAGTGAAGAAACAACTTCAGGAAGCTATAAGAGAAAGTAGAATAGAAATTCTATCCCAGGTAAAAGAAGAAATGAAAACCACAATAAAAGAGATACTAAGCATGTCTAAAGAAGACACGGATTAAAAAAAATAGAGGAGCATAGGAAAATGAGGGAAACCATGAATGAAAAATATAAAAGAGATTTAGAGTGCATGAAACAGCTTCAAAGAGATATCCAGAAAATTAAAACTCCATTGAAAGCTGGCAAAATTACTTGAAAGAAATTGAAGCTATACTTTCAAACCTGGAAGACAGGTTTGCAGCCTGTGATTGTGAGAGGAAAGATCTTTTAAAAATAACAAGGACTCAGGAAGTATTCAACAAGGTGCTAGATAATTCAAAAGGTATAATTTAAGAATTAAAAATGTGAGTGAAAAAGGAAGGGTCAAGACAAATGACATCAGGACCCTATTTACAGAAATAATTTCTGAGAACTTCCCAAGCATGGAAAAAGGAAGTGACATTCAAATAAGTGAGGCATATAGAACTCTATAACCAAACAAATCTACACCCAGACATATAATAGTCAGGATCCCAGAAATTCAACTCAAGGACAGGATATTAAAAGCTGTTAGAGAAAAGAAACAGATCACCTATAAAGGAAAACCCATCAGAATCACGGCAGACTTCTCAACACAAACCATCAAGTCAAGAAGAGGCTGGAGTGAAGTAATGCAAGTCCTGAAAGAAAACAACTTCCAGCCCAGACTGATGTACCCTGCCAAACTTTCCTTCAAAATTAATGGAGAAACAAGATACTTCCATGACAAAGAACAACTCAAGGAATTCATGACCACCATACCAGCCCTACGAAGAATACTAAAGGACATTCTAGAGAGAGGAAAAAAAGGACCATGGTCCCAGGAACAAGGCAGAGGGAGACCATCAAATGTGGACAGTTGATTGAATGGAGAGGAAATATAGGGAGCCAATGGCAGGAAAATAACATGACAGAGAGAATGCAGTGCAAGAGGGCCTCAGTGCACCAATATGAAAGAGACACAGGCAGAGTGGATCAGGAGACAGGATCCATCAATATGCTCTATGCAAGAAACACATTTAGCTAGAAAGAAAACTCATAGTCTGAAAGTCAAAGGAGAGAGAACAATGCCCTATGTGACAGGCAGCCAGAGGGGGAAAAAATAATAGGGGTAGCCTGCCCATTAATTGCAGAATGGATAAGAAAGACATGGGATTTCATGGGGTGGAAACCTACTCAGCTCTAAAGGAAGATAGTCTCAAGGCTCTTGTAGGTCGACAGAGGCAACTGGGGTGATCATGCTCATGGATGAAATGATTCAGAGTCACATGGGTGAATTTCGCGTTGCCTCTCTAGTATAACAAACTAAAGGAGTTAGTGGGATCCAAAATGCACAATACACAATGGGAAAGTCAAAGGGGAGGAACTATGTAAAAAGGGAAGGAAGTGGCCACTGTTAATCTATTATCATGATTTAAAACTCATATTGTCTTCATTTTTCTGATTAGTTTCATTTTATTCTGATTTGTTTGATTTTATTATACTTGATGGCATGGACAGCTATTTTAAAGACAAGAAAATATATAATTACAGCCATCGAGGATATCCAATTATCTTGTTTAGAAACCCTGTATTGCTTTCATTGTTTTGTTTTGATTGGTTTTACTCTATTCTGTGTTGTTTGATTGTAATATGTCTGAAGGTGTAGGCAACTATCCTGAAGATAACAAACATTATGGTAGCCACTGCTGTTTTACTAGTATCTTGAACTTCTGTATTACTTACATTGTTCTGCCTTGTTTGTCTTGTTTTGTTTTGTTTTTACTGGTTTATTTTTTTGTGTTTTGTTTGATTTTATTTATCCCTGATGGTATGGGCAGGTATATTGCAGATAACAAGAGGCATTATGGTAGCCATTATTGATTGCTTTTTACCCTGTTTAGAAGTCATGTACCATGTTCATTGTTTTGCTGTGATTGACTCTACTCTGTTTTGCTTGGTTTGGTTTTTTTTTTCAAAAAAAAATTAAAAAAAAAAAGAAAGAGAAAAGAGGATGATCATTTCCTCACAGGGTCATAGATTTCTTGGAACTGAGGAAGAGCTCTAGGAAAAGGGGCACAGAAAATGGAAGGGGATATCCAAATGATCAAAATATGATATACATGTGCAGATTTCTCAAAAGAAATACAATTATTACACTTCACAAAAATATCCAAATTAAATTTTAAAGATTTCAATTATAATCTGGGCAGAAGATATGAAAAAATACACTTAAAAAGATAAAAAGAAAGCAAATGGGTGCATGAAAATATGTGCAACATCATTAGCAGTCAGAAGAGTGAAAATCACAGCCACTATGAGTTATCAATAAATGCATATAAGAATGTCTTTGATAAAGATAGTAAAAACATCAAATGCTGGGAAGGATGCAGAGAAATGCATCACTTGTGTTTTGACAGAAATAATATAGAATGTTATGGCAGTCTAAAAAATCAATTTTATTCCTTACTGACAATAGTTTATGTTAAAATGAAAAAAGAGAACTTCAGTTTGAAACAATGTTGCAAAAATTTTATGTTTTGAAGTAAATTTCACTGTGACACTCCATATAAGTTGATAAGTAGACAGCAAAGCAATGCTTAGTAACATATAAGATCATGTAAATTACAAAAAGACTTATTGGAATATTTGATATGATTAAGATGTCAAACTTACGTATATATAATTTTCATTAAAAGTGCTATAGGTCAAGAACTGTATTAAGAATTTGACATGTACTGTTTAATCCCTTATAAATTAACTATCTTTATTGCCTTTTTTAACTTTATTTTTTAAATGAAGAAATGCATCTAAGAAAGATTAAACAACCAATTCTAGATTAACTAGCTTACAATGTGAGTCATTTCAGACCCCTCAAGCACCATTTCGCCACTATAAAACACTGAGTTTTGATATACTGAATGTTCAGGGGATTAAAAAAAATCACATCCCTGAAGAATAAAAGTGCAAGTGTTAGATCTAGTCAGGTATCTGAAAGAAATTTTGATGATGTTAGAAAGAAAGAACATGCATTTTCTGTTAAAGTACTAATAATCTTTAAATGGAATGAAATAGTTTTCTGTTCCTAGAAAACTGCTAATTCCTTCAAGCTTTAGTCTTTTTAATGTAAGGAATCACAGACTTTCAATTAAAATACCATATTTCCTTGCAGACTGTTACTAAGTTTAAAACTAGTAACAAGCTTAAAAAGGTAATATTCCTCCCTTACTGACTTTCCCAAGTTTTGTTATGGCTGCTTTGTTTTCTAATGCCAAATTCTTTTTTAGAGGCAGTTACAAACTTTGAAATAAGAGCAAATTTCAAGTTAATAACTTTTTTAAAAGCTTTGTTTTCATGGTATGACGAAGAAGGTAATAGCAGACTTCAAAAATAGCCTGCAGAGAACCCACATTCAAGATCTTACAGTGAGTACTAGTGGATCCACAAAATGAGATTGGGTAGAATGGTGTGAAAGCAGGTAATTGTAATCCAGAAATTTGGATTTTTGGGTTCATTTTTAGACAAACAACTCTTCCAGTGGAAACTCATAAATTTCATTCTGATCTGGATAAGGAAAAAACAGTGTTAATAAGTTTTCTGCTACCTACTGTTTTCAAACAAACTTTTAAAAAAAGATAGTGTTCTTCATAGATTTCCTTTGCCCTTTCAGATATGCTGTTTTTTCCCTTTTACGCCATGTTTTTTCTATTATTAAGTTTACTGGTACATTTAGGTAAACATTGATTGCATTCATCATAGGGAATTTGTACCTGTACATGACATATCTTGAATACTCTTTTTTTCCCCATTCCCCTCCCCTCCTTTCAACCCCTCTTCCCCTTCTTATTTACAAAGCTTTGCTTCCCTTTTATCCTTCTTTTCTCAATTTTTCTAATCTCTGGAGACTCTCCACTGTGCAAGTGCGTTCCATTTCATTTTAGCATCTTTTGGCATCAGCAATGGGCAGCTATCTGTAGGTGATCATAGACTACTAAGGTTTTGCTGTGGCCTTTAAAGGCTATGGCTAATCCTCACATATTTGCCATATTTACATTTAGGTCTCTACATGTCCTACATTCCTTTGCCCATTCTAACCAAAGACAGTAACTACCAGTCTTTGCACTGTGATTGGGCATTAGGGATAGCACTGTTATTACTGGTTTCCTTGGCTTCTCTTCGAACTTGTGTACACAATCTCCCTATACTCCTCAAATGAGGTTACAAGTGCCATAACTTTCCTTCAGAAACTTGAATAATGTAGATAGTAAGACTGTGGCTAAATTGCTGCATAATTTCTTCAGTGTCCCTGCTTCTCTCAATAACGCCTGACCCATACGTGAATAACCCATTCCCTATTATAAGCAATTAGTGTGCTAGAGACAGCAATAACATAGTACTTAGTGGTATTTAAAACCAAGCATGCATCTCTCACATGCTGCTAGTCAGCTCTGGCAGCTCTGCTCTGCCTGTATCTGTTGTGGGTCCTAAGGTGAAAGGACGGCTGCAGATCAATGCAACATGGAAGCATAAGAGAGAAGGAATAACCTAAAAAGTATCTTTTAAATTTCTGCTTCCGGCATCTCTGCTAACCTCCTTTGGTCCAAAGCTAGTTATATGGCCAAGTTCAAAGTCAGAGGGTGACCGAGGGTCACTAACCTTTTGTGGGAGTAACCAAAAATTTACGAGACAGCACACAGAGGGGAAATAATTATTGCTTACAATTAGTCTGTCACATAATCATGACAAAGACGTTTGAATTTGTTTTGATAAATTAATGTGGTACAGCAAATTGACAAATGATAGCAAGGCTACAGTATGAAAGATTTTGTTCATTGAATGAAAAGAGTGGTAAGAATCAAGAGCCTTCAGATGTGACACTGTATTTACACTTGTCAGACAAAAGTTTCAGTGCCAAAGAGGTGAGTTAAATGTCATGAGTCTAAAATGATCCCACCTCTGTAGTTGCATACTCAAATATTCAATACTATGTGATTGATCAGTAATACATGGCCAATGAAATTCAATTCTTTCTCAGAATCCAACAACTATAGTAAGTAGCTATTTAATACAGATATCAACATTAGACTGGTACATTGTTGTGAAACAGGAGAAAATTATAGGGGTATGCAATAAAAATTTATTAAAATTACTATTATATCTTTTCATGCCAGTAATTTAACTAAATATTGGGGTCTAATTTTACTAACAAATCCTTAAATTATTAATGTGTTTTGTACATATTTATTGAAACTATTGTTCTTTCCATTAGCATCATTGGAAAGCAAATCCATTTGCAGAGAAATATGGATTTAGACATCATTACAGAGTTGGACACACATTTAAATCTTTTGCTGTAACTTAATATTACGATTTACTTTTAGCATCACATTATCATGTGTTCATTAGGATAACTCTCCATCCTCCAAATACTGACAGCAGAATTTACCAACTGGTTTAACAAGCCATTAACATATTCCATTAGTTTTCTAGACTTTTTGGTTGCTTTATGACTTTCCTACCTATTCACTTATGCTTCCTCATCTCTAAAGCCACATGTTTTTGGTTTTATTCATATAACCATGCTGCAAGTGTAGCAATCAATTTCTGTTTTGGTTATTGATCCCCATGATGATGCTACAAAATTAATCATCCCAAAATATGATGGCATAAAATAATACAGGTCTCTTTAGTTTTTATTTTACAGGTCTATGTTTCAGGTGAGAGTTACTTCTGATTTTGTGTAGGTGTATTTTCTTGGGAATATGGCTATTAACTCCTAGGCATTCAAACATTTACAGGTCTAGCTTCCTTGCGCTGAAATAGTTTTGGATAGCTCTATGTTTATAGATTCATTCAAAAGGTTAGAACATGCACGATCTTTTTAAGGAATAGACGTACAAAACCAGATATAAGTAAGTTGCCCTAGGTCTACACTGAGACTGGTACTATTTCTTCGGCCATGTTTTATTGGCAGAATAAATCACAAAGCCAAGTTTCTCTTCTCTGAAAGAAAACATGGCGAAGAGAATAGAGTTAAATTTTGAGGCACTCACTGTAATAGGTCCCCAGTTTGTATTTAATCAGTTCTTTTTAAATTCTTGTGTTCTCTTAGCCTAGGGGAATTTTAACTTACACTGTTTGTATTTATATAATTTTGAAATAATCAAAATTATTGACCTTAGGGTTCCTCTTTGTCATGTTATTTATGTCTAACTTGACATTGAGTTCATGTACTATTCTATTTGAGAATCCTTGCCTTTTAGTTGGAGGTTGTTTTCAAACCCATGGCAAAGTGAAAGCCTAGTATAAACTGAAATAATTCAGTTTTAAACATTGATCAATTATGGTAGATTTAATTGATTAATAGAAAATCAAATTAAGAAGATGAAACATGCAGTGCCTGAGAGGATGACTGTCAGATTCAGTCAGCCACTATCGAACTCTGCCAGCTTCTGGAGCTCTGCAACCTTGAGCAACTCATCAGATTTCAGTTTATGCATCAGGAAAGTGAATAGGAACAATCAGGTTCTTTGTAATAATTCAGCGAACACATACGTGTATCATGCTTCTTAGAGGAATACCTAGCACATATTAGCACTGTAGGAGTGTGAACTATCCATTAGTATGACAGTCTGCTTTTATTGTTTCTTGGTTTATCTCTTGTTCTCTGTATTTCTATTGTTATGGCTAATCACAACATATTTCTCTGAGCATGTTTTAGCTTTCATCCTTGGAAGAGAATCTGATGGGATTGAGGTGTATAAGAATAAAAATGTGAACTACCACAAACAGAGGGACTACCATAATTAGTTGTAAGAACAGAGAGGAACATAGTACAAAGCTTAGAGATATGTGTGAAATGTTTAGTTCTGCTTCTATCATGATGGAGCAAATGATTATGCCTGTGGTTTATATTGTTTTCATGTTTTCCAAATTATGCTGTTATTAACGAAGATAGATGGAGACAATGGATATACACGCTTTCTTGAATGTATGTGTAGTTTTCAAACCTAAATGTGTGAAAGTCAATAGTTTTCACTTAATAGGCCTGGAACATATATAAATGTACATTTTATAAGAATTTTCTGTCAAGTAGATAAACAAAAGATAAATATTTCTAATCCAATGGACTAGTAAAACACTAACACGTTAATTTACCTGGTTACTATAAAAATCATCTTCTAATAAAATATTTACTGTACATTTTTATATTTTCTGTTCTTTTCAAGTCACAGACAAAATTGTTCTCATTTTTTCTATTTGTTCGCCCTTTCTTTCTTTAAATGGCATATAGTCAGTTTCTATGCTATATTTTTCAGTAGAAGAAAACTTGCTTATTACAGGTTTTTAAAACTATCCTTATCTAGAGATCCTGTAACAGTAAAATAAGATAAGCAAGAATACATATTGCACAAGTTACAACTACAGCATTTAGTATTATGCCAGTTTGCATAATGTTTTAATAAGGTTTTGCTCTAGTCTCTTATGCACAATGACATCTTAATTTCAATGTGCATGATTAAAGCAGTATCCTAAATGCTCTTTAGTGTATTACAAAAGTTTTGTGATGCTGTTGTGAGCTGTTTTATAAACTTTATTGCTATAGTATTTTTTAGATTATTACTCATCATTTTTATTTTATATTTTCTTTTATTAAAGTGTTTATATACAATTGAAGTTTTACTTTTCCCATCATTTTCACCACATCATTATTTTAAAATGAGAAGAAAATATACAATGAATTTTCAGTTGTATGCAGAAATTATATTTTGTAATTTAAAAATGTCTGCCAAGTCATTGATACATGCCTGAGGTTCTCTATATAGTTCCATAGTTTACTGATATAAAAAGTTAAAACCCAAATAATATACAAGTACATATCTAGCAGAATGGCTAAAATGGGATGAAATATCAATACTAACTGTTGGTAAGATGGAGGGAAAATTCTTGAATCTCTCATTAGCTGGTTCACAAAAATATTTGGCCATAACAATTAATGATAAATACTATCTTTCCTTGTCACCCAGAAATTACATTCTTAGATATTTACCCAACATAAATGGTTGCACATAGATCCATTAAATACCATGAACACAAATATTTATTACGGATTTATTTACACTAGCATCAAGCACAAAAGAAGCTGTATTTGTTTTATATTTTTACACAACAAATTAGTACAGATTTAGTGACTTAAGACAACATTGTCATTGTTAACCTGAAGTTTCATTAGGTCAAAATGGAGGGTGCAAATTCAGCTAGTCTGTTTAAATTACAAAAATGTTGCACATAAGGTACTGTTTAGGCTTAGCTTTTCTCTAAGACTCACAGCTCTCTTTGATAATCATTTGGTTGTTGATAAAATTTACTTATGACTACTGAGATAGGAGAGAGCAATATTTTACATCAGCTCACATGGACACCAAAATTCCTAACGTTTGCCTCAATTTTTCATGGGGGCTTCTTGATATGGTGACTCAGACTGAGTATCTGTGGCCCAGTCCTGTTTATACGTTGAAGCTCTAATTCCCAATAATATGGTGTTTAGAGGTGGGAATCTCCAGATGATAATTATGCTGCAAATGAAGAACCATTTTAATTAGATTAATATCTTATAAGATGGAGCAGGGAAGAAGCAGCTCTTCTTTCTGTTTTTCCACCTTGTAAGGTTACATGGGGAAGATGGCTGTCTGCACTCCAGGAAGAGTGCCCTCCATTGACCAGATCTGCTCACACCTTAGCAATACATTCACAGGTTCCAAAACGATGAGACCAGTTTGGGAAGCTGGTGAATTTAAGGTCAGCCTGGGCAACAACTGAAAAAGAATGTATAGTATATATAATATATATGTATACATTATATGCATATTTAACAGAATCTACTCTTTTTTATTATATAATGCATTTTTTATCCCTAGTAATTTTTATAGTGCTTAAATCTGCCTTGTCTCCTGCCAGACAGGGTGGCACACCCCTGTAACTCAAGCACTGCCGAGGCTGAGGTAGGAGGATCACTGTGAGTTTAAGGCCAGTCTTTTCTACAAAAGGATTTTGAGGCCAGGCTGAACTGCATAGGGAGACACTGTCTCAAAAACAAACAAACAAAGAAGCAGTAATAAAAGACAGCATGTCCAGCTTTATTTTGATGGCTATTAGGTGATACACCTCTTACCACCACTTCCTTTTAATCTGTTCTGGTAGTTAACGTGAGCTTCTTAACAGCATATACTTGTATTTTGTGTTTCTAATTTACTCTCACATTTTGTTTTTTAATTATTTTGCTTAGACTGTTCACATTTAAGTCAATCATTGGTGTAGCTAAATTAAGATCTAATAAAATTTTTCAGCCTCTGCCCAGGATAACCAACAAAAATGAACAATTCATCATAAATTGCTACAGATACATTAAAAGGGTAATAAAATAAAATTATGAGCAACTCTATGTAAAAAATATGATAACTCATTAAAGACTAATTTCTTGAAGGCCACACAGGGAGAAATAGGCAACCTGAATAGATTTATAAGTATCAAAGACTTTGAAACTATGATATCCATCTAAAACAGAAACTACCAAATCAGATGAGTGCAATGATGAATTTTACTAAACGTGTAAGGATCAGTTATACTAATTGTCTTTCATATGCTTCAAAAAGGAAAAACATTACTACTTAACTCATTTTATGAGGTCAACAATACCCAAATATTAACATCATATTTGTGCAGGAAAGACTTAATATTTTCTAAATGTCAAATCTTCCAAAGTTGATGTATAGATTAAATTAAATTATAATAAAATTTCAGCATATTATTTTGCTCATACTCGCTAATGTTTTCAGAATTCATATAGAAAGGTAAGACTGAGAAAAATTAATACAATACTAAATAAAAAAATGAAAGCAGATGACTGACAATATCTTACCTTGACTAATACTTTAAGGTTATAGTAATCAAGATAGTATAGTGTGGAGGAAAAAAACAGGCAAGTAGATCAATGGAACAGAAGAAAGCACTGTAAAACACACCAGTGAAAGCTACAAACAACTTTATGCAAACAGGGGAGAAATTTTTTTTTAACAAAATACATTGCAACAGATCGAAATCCATATGGCAAAGAAGTATTTCTCAACAATTTTTAAATATGCTAAAAATAATTATCTGAAATAAAATATATAGACTTAAATACAAAATCCAAAACTATAAAATGCTTCTAAGAAGTTAAAATCTAAACTAAAACTAAGTACATCTGAAAGTGGCAATTTTTTTTAGATGAAAACCAAAAGTTCAGGACATGTAATTTAAAAATTGACAAATTGACCGGGGCTATAGCTCAGCGGCATAAATGCCTGCCTGGCAATCACAAGGTCTTGGGTTCGATTCCTCGTATCAAAAATAAAAAAAAAATTAAAAAATTGACAAATTTGTATTATCCCTGAATTAAAATTAATTTAAAATTAAAAATAAATGTAATATTAAATTAAATATTAAAATTTTTCTTTTAAAGATATTTTCAGGAGAATGGAAAAACAAGCTACAAAGTTAAAAAACATGTTTGAAAATTATGTATCTGATAAAAGTCTTCAATAAAAAAAGTATACAAAGATCTTTTAAACCTTAAGAAATAAGCACATTTAGAAACCCAGCCAAACATTTGAAGAGATATCATGCTAAACAAGATAAAAGGACAGAAAATAAACACATGGAAAGGTACTTGACACCATAAGCAGTGTTGGAATTGCAAATTAAAACAGTAATGAGATCCCACAGCATACCAATTAGAATTGCACCCATCCTGAACACTTTATAACAACTACTGTTGAGCTGGTGGAGTACCAATTGTTGTCCACTGTGGATGGGAACACAAAATGGTACAGTGCATTTGAAAGACCATTTCTCATGAAGTCAAATATAATGATATCACATGATACAATGATTTTGTACCTAGGAATTGCCCTAAATTAGTTAAATCTCATTTGCATTAAAACCTGCAACCTGATGTTTTTAGCACTTTAATTCATCATTGCCAAATATTGGAAATGATCATGGTATCTTTAGTAGATGAATGAATAAGCCATACTTTGTCCTTTCATATGATGGAATATTATTCAGTGGTAAAATGAAATGAACCATTAACTGTGAAACAGCATGGAGAAATCTCAAGTCCATATTCTTTACAGTTTAATGCAGTTGCACAGGTATGTTTCAACTACATGACTTTTTAGAAAAGCCAGAACTATAGAACTAGTGAGATCAATGGCTGAAAGACTATGGTGGGGATTGAGGTAGATGTGAACCAGCGGATCAGGAAATTTTTAAGACATGGGAGCTTGTCTGTGTGATCCTGCAATGATGGACATGGGAATAATGTAATGTTTAAGTCTGTAGATTTCCACAGCTGACCCACATAGGAAGTGCAGGCTGTACTTATTTGTAACATGTCAATATTGGTCATCAATTGTAACAAATTTGCCAGAGCAATTCATGATGATAATAATGAACACTCTGAGAGCAAACCGTGAGGGAGTAATAGAGAATTCTACAGATTTCTACTCAACTTTTTCTGGAAACATAAAACTGCTTTGAAAGTGAAGTCTACTAAAATAAAAAATTCAAATTAAAGCAAATTAAGGGCCCTTCCTACACTTAAGGGAATGACTTTAGACAAAATAAAAAAGA
>RJWT010012926.1:0-22104 GCA_004365215.1 Cuniculus paca | reverse complement strand
GCTTATGTTACTTTACAGAGAAGGAAATTTAGAATCAACTGGTTAAGTATATTTTACTGTTAATGTCAGATTTGCAATTGAATCTAGCTAATTTTTCTTCAGAGTCTGAGCTCTTATCAATACATACCATTGGTTTTAATAATACAATATTTTCTCATAAATGTTTGTACCACAATTACTTATTCTCTGACTGATATGCTTACTGTGCTTCAAGATTTTATTACAACCAACAATGCATTTAAAGTTTTCAAGTGAATATATATATATATATATATATATAATTACATGAATGCATCTGTTTCATAGATTTTTCAACATTTAATTTTATAGACAAAAGCCATCTGCAAGAGACATACACTTTTAAAAATAATGGCTAATGTATTTTACCTTGGCAGTTTGAATATAAAATATTCTAGTTGTTGCAAATATTATCTATTTGGAAAGTAGGAAATAATTTGTGAATGAATGATTAGGAATTTTCATAAAGGACTGAGGAAGAAAGCTGTAACCTTGAAAAATAAAATTATGCAGTAGCATTACAGCATTGAATTCTGGGGAATTTTCTTGGAATTTTCTTAATTCTTTTAAAAACAATGTATTAGTTCATCAAGGAAACCGAATCCAGTTTATAGAGTTCCTTTGTGCAAGAGCACATTATAACTTCTGGAACCTGTCTAATGATTCTCAAATGCATTCTCAAATGTACAATATACAAATACATCATTTATTCTGTCTTACCATGTATATTTGTATTTTAAGGGCCTTGTGCTGTATAAATTTGGTATTCAAAAGGTGTGTATTTATTCTTTGGCCTTTTATATCTATGGAACATGTTATACACACAGAGACCTATCTATCTGTATCTATCCATCTATCTATGTACTTGTGGAGAGAGAAATAAAGAGAGAGAGAGAAAGAAAAAGAGAGAGAATGATTCCAGGGCATTATAAACTGTTTGGAAGATTGATCTGTTTAGTACTGCCTTTATACTTTTATTACAGTAATACATTCAGAAATTGATCAACATTGAATTGTATCAATGTTAAGTTTTAGAGTATTTTTTGACTAATTTTACTACTTTTTGGTAATGAAGATAAAATCCTAAATTTTCTCCTTATTGAAATTCTTGTTAAGACATGTTTAAGGAGAAGAGTACTTATTAATTTATGTCTCCCTGAACACAGTGACTTTAAACTACTTAGGTACTGTATACTACTTTCGTTAACTTGCAAATGGCTGAGTCACTGGTACATACCTCTATGCTTAAAAATAATAAAAATGAAATGTAATAAAATGTCATTTATAATGAAAAAAACTATTATTTAGAAATTTGTTGTTTTTATTTTTTTTTGGTACCAGGGATCGAAAGAAAATTCTTTCCTTTACTGAATTTCATTCTAAACATCAGGTGATTATAAGGTTTCTTTGTTATGAGGACATCCAATTAAGAATGATACATTTTAAAAAGTACCTGAAAAGATTGGGGTTATGAGCACAGAATTGTTCTAATCTGACATGATCTGTCAATTTCTAAACAGTATGTCTCCCCTAAATTTCCCTCATTTTCTTTATCGCTTCCCATAAAGTGATCCTGAGAGAGGAGACCAGCTGGAGTAGCCACAGGCTTCAGAGTTCCGATTGTTGAGTCATTTGTTATTCATGACTTTTGCAGGCTATTGCTCTGTACACTAAGGAGGCCCTGCCGGAGTCAGTATCAGACTTAAGTCCACCCGAAAGCTTCTTTTTACTATATGGTTAAAAAATGACACAGAGATGCCTTACTTTTTATCAAATTCAACCTCAAACTCACACCTACAGAGACCTGAGAAACTGATTCAGTTTCATTGCTTCTATTATTTTCAGTGGGTTTTGGGTTGTCCTAAATCAACTGTTTGATAAGAAGTAGCAAAATCCTAGATTAGGTAGAAGCGGATTAATGAAGCAAGATGAATGGAATGAAATTCCTAGTTTGTACCATATTCATTTTGAATTCCAACCTAAGTGTTTGACTAGCTCCTATGAAACTAGCATAGTTTTTAAACTCTTTCATTGTCCTATTCAAAATCTAAGGCAGAATCATACTTACCCAACCTGAATATAGTACCAGTATTAACTCTACTTTAATCACCAGAAATAAAGATTGTCTGTTGTTAAAGTAAACTTGAATATAATTTTGAATGACATGGTTATTTTAAAATGAATTTTCAATGTTGACTTAGTTATTTGGGAGTCGTTTTCACTATTATAGAAAGAGCTATATAAAATAGGGTAGTAGTTAACAAATACAGACAATATTGGTAAGTTTAATAAACATATTTACTTAATTTTAGAATTATTGGAGGATGCAAAAATATTCAGTCTTGGCCATGAACTTCAATAGAGGCCTGATGAAAATTAGGAAAAAAAATGTTTTATAATTAAGCAAATGGATTATTTTATCCATCAGTACCCATGTAACATTCAGTGTTTATTTTTTTAACAATACAATTAGTTGTATATTACAGATATTCAAAAAACTTGTCATTTTGAGTACTAAAACCTCTATCAAGTAGGAAAATAATGTTGGGTTAGATTCACAGAAATTATTAGAATAGAAATTTAGGCGTTTTAAAAATATGTGCTCACAAAATGCACAGCAACTTTTCAACATTTAAGTAATTCTCTCAGCATACATTTCCATGGCTGCTTCAGAAATATTCTTAATTAAAAATATGCTTTATCTTATTTATTCAGAATAACTAAATACATACTTTTGGGCAGCCTGCAGGGTTGAAGTGACAATGAACATGTCTCAAACCTGATGGCATAAAAGAATAGGTTTCAGCTTTATGCTTCCATATCATCTGCCATCCTGGCAGTGTAATTCCCAAATCTCTCAGCAGAAAATCTTTCATTTGAAGCGAGCTTCTGTTATGTGATCTTTTTCCCCCTGGCAGATGATGTGTTAAAAATGTACTATCTGGGAGATGGACCAGAGGCAGGTGCACAGATTTTGATGTGGAAGGCTTGGCAGGTGTGACCCAGAATGGAATATATTCTCCTCAGAGGGACCTGTTGAGATCAGATGTTCATGAGAAAGACAATGCTCAAATTATTCCAACATGCATCTAATTATTTCCAAATGTGATATTATGACCTTGCTATAATTTGAAAACCAGCAAATACATTTAAGCCATGTTAACAACACCTGAACTATAAGGTTTCTGGTTCTGCAAAAATATTTGGAGTCTTTTGCTGTACCGAGCTAGAATAAAGTAGCTGCCTAGATTGGAAGGGAAACCGGAGAGTTACCAAAGTTACTTGCAACTTTGTGCCCTAAAAAGTGCCTGTATCTAGGCATTTTGCAGTACATTTTCATTCTTCCTCATCTCTTCTTTGTGATCAATCTAATTTTCCTTTTCCAAATACATTTGCAGAATTTTCTCTTTTGACCTTGGTCACAACTGTCCCGGTTTTCATGATTTGCATTTATTGTGGTGACGATTTCAGAATTTATGTGAAAACCACCATAATAAAAGCAGCATCAAAATCTTTTTTTAAAAGTATTTTTATACTCTACCAAAAGATTCATCACATACCTTCTCCTTTTTCATATCACTCTGGGTCCTATGTCCAGACTCTGGGCAGTACTAACTCCAGACAGGGCTTCTGTCAGAACCTGATATCTGCAGTTATATTTGAGATAATATGAAAGAAGGTAGTAAGTTGCAGGTAAAACATAGCAATACCCAGGGAAATGGCCCTAAAGCCTTACATTCTTTTTGCATTTACATACTTATGTCTCTATGTTCATAGTTCCTTTGTGAAGCTTTGACATGGCTCCCACAAGAATAACAGATGGAATTGAAGACAGTGCCAAACAGATGAGATTCTTGGTTGAACGCTGGCCTTGAAAAGGCCTCTTGCTCAAAGAAATAGAGTAGGCAGAGAATAGATGGCCAGTTGCTTTGACAGAGGAACCAACAGAGTTATGTTTCATAAGATTAATTTCCACTCACAGAATTTTAGGATCAAGCCATCATTGATGACTTTTCACAGAGTAGGTGGTGAGCCTCTTGGGAGAGACAGAACACAGAATTATTTGGAATCTTTCCCAGTAGAACTACCAATATTGATAAAGACATCATAACACAAAGTTTATAAATTTGAGATTCCTGGACTCAGAATTGCAAGTGATTAATGGAGAAACAAGATACTTCCATGACAAAGAACAACTCAAGGAATTCATGACCAACAAACCAACCCTACAAAGATTACTAAAGGACATTTTAGATAGAAAGAAAAAGGACCATGGTCTCAGGAACAATGTCAGAGGGGGACCATCAAGTGGGGCCAGTCGACTGAATGGAGAGGAAAAATAGGGAGCCAATGGCAGTAAAATAGCATGACAGAGACACTACAGTGCAAGAGGGCCTCAAGGCACTAACAGAAAGAAACAGAGGCATAGTGGATCAGGAGACAGGATCCATCAATATGCTCTATGCAAGAAACACATTTAGCTAGAAAGAAAATTCATAGTCTGAAAGTCAAAGGAGAGAGAACAATGCCCTATGTGACAGAGAGCCAGGAAAAAAATAGGGGTAGCCTGCCCATTAATTGCAGAATGGATAAGAAAGACATGGGATTTCATGGGGTGGAAACCTACTCAGCTATAAAGGAAGATAACCTCAAGGCTCTTGTAGGTAGAGAGAGACAACTGGTAATAGTGCTCATGGATGTAATGGATCAGAGTCACAAGGGTGAAATTTGTGTTGTCTCCATAGCTTAACAAACTAAAGGTGTTAGTGGGATCCAAAATGCACAATACATATTGGGAAAGTCAAAGGGGAGGAATTATCTAAAAAGGGAAGGAAATGACCACAATTAATCTATTATCATGATTTGAAATTCAGATTGTATTCATAGTTCTGATTAGTTTCATTTTATTCTGATTTGTTTGATTTTATTATACTTGATGGCATGGACAGTTATTTTAAAGATAACAAAATATACAATTGCAGCCATTGAGGATGTCCAATTAACTTGTTTAGACCCTGTATGGCTTTCATTGTTTGTTTTGATTGATTTTACTCTATTCTGTGTGGTTTGATTGTAATATGTCTGAAGGTGTAGGCAAGTATTCTGAAGATAACAAATATTATGATAGCCAACACTGTTTTGCTAATATCTTGAAATTCTGTATTTCTTACATTGTTTTGCTTTGTTTGTTTTGTTTTGTTATGTTTTGTTTTGTTTCTACTGTTTTAGTTTGTTGTATTTTGTTTGATTTTACTTATCCCTGATGGTATGAGCAGGTATACTGCAGATAACAAGAGGCATTATGGTAGCCTTATCGATTGCTTTTTACCCTGTTTAAAAGTCATGTTCCATGTTCATTGCTTTGTTTTGATTGACTTTACTCTGTTTTATTTTGTTTGGTTGTATTCTTTTCAAAATAAAAAAAAATTGCAAGTGATATAAGCTCAGTAGGGAAAAATGTAGACTTCAATAGAGCTCCCATTGGGAAATACAAATTCATATTTAAATACTTTAGAAAAGGTGAAAATTATCTCAAAAATCTTTCAGTTCAAGTGGAATATTCACCTTCTCTGTTCCTCTCCCTGTTTTCCAAATGCAAACACTTGAGGGACTTAGCAAACTGGAAGAAAAAAGGCAAGAAATAGAAAAAGTGAAGCATATGCCCTTCACCAATAATATATTTTAGCTAAAGATGCCTAAATAGGGTAGGGAAAATAGGTAATGCTTGATGAAATGTTGAATTTTAATTGATATATGAGGTTAGGCATGATATAATTAGAAGTGAAGCTTTCTGATTTAATGTGATAATATATTGTCTGGGACCTAAGAAAGAACAGTAAAGGTATGGGGCTTGTCAGAACTCAGATCTAATGGCAGGGTAAAATTATCTCTACTGAATACAATTTGATGAGATAGCAGAAGAAAATCCAATTTCATTTTCATGACAGTCAACATAATCTTTCCACTATCTTTTTCACTACCCACTAGAAAGTGTATATCACAATGCTTATTGCTGATTTATTTGTCTGTCTAGCCTAGAAGATGAATGATAAAACAGAAACTCATTCTAAAGAAAGGGCGGCAATAAGAAAATAGTTACCTCTTTTTTTAATTTTTTTTATGAGCAGGATATATTTATTGAGAGAAAGAAAGCTTCCATCCAAGAGAGAGACAGAAGGGGTCCCAAGTGGGTGGCTTTTCTAGGGATTTTTATAGGGTAAAACCACGGGGTGAGATGGGTCCAAGTTGGGGAAAACCTGGGAACTCGCAAGTCAAATGGGCATGAGTTGGGACAGAACTATGGTCAACCGATAAGATTAATTGTTCAGGTAAAATTGACCAAATCAGGGACGAATAGGGAAGCGAGTCACAAAGCAAGCGAGCATTCTTAAGGATCAGTGACTCTTCCTATAGGGGATTGGGATGGTCAAGGTGATCCATACCTATTTAGAATGTCAATCCCTGATGTTTCTGCTTAGGGTGTGGTTGTATTTGCTTTGCCTTGTCTTGAGATTTGGCTTGTAGTGGGAGGTGTCTGTCTTCTTCAAGGTCACAAGACATCTGGTCCTCTGTGTCCATTTTCTCAAAGGCCTGGCCCTATCTGACTGCCTATAATTATATTTCTAACTAACTCAGCTGCCTGTAACATTCCCCCCTCTGAAGAAGTATCCCAAACTACCTTGAGGGAGAAATGGGCAATGACCAATCTGGCTTCTTCAGGCTGAAAGGGGTCGTAGTTATTGATTGGCAGTCAGAGATATTCTACAGAGGGTCTATCTAAAGGCCCTTGATAGACACCAGACAGTTTCATCTTGGATGGGTGTACAGCTCTAAGTCTGGAGGAGACAAAGCCAAAGAAACAATTAAGTATGCATGGCACAAATAATAGAATCAACAGAATAATTATGAGTATAGTTAAAAAAGATTTCCACCAAGAGGAGCTGGTAATTGTTTCCTGTTACAGTTTGTATATAGATGGCCCCCCAAGCCTCATGTAGTAATGGAAGCGGCTGAATCTAGCATTTATGACTGACTCCTTGTCTAGTGCTGGGATTGATGGTGTGAGCTCTGCACCTGCCCAGGGGTGGAGCTGACATACAATGTAAAGTCAGAATGGGGGCGTGTTTTTCCCTCTTTTGCGTGATTTGCTCTTGCCACTTGCAGCCGCCATGAACAGCTGCCCTCTTTTACTCTGGCTGCTGCCTTGAAGTGTTGCCCCAGTGCCATGCCACCCTGCCTTGGAGTCAACTGATTATGGACTGAAATCCACAGAAACTGTAAGCTAAATAAACCTTTTCTTCCCTAATTTTGGGTGTCAGGTGTTTGTCTCAGCAACAAGAAAAAAGTGACCAAGACACTTCCCATAAGGAGGAAAAGGACAGGGTCCAGGGAATTTTAGAATCTGACATGGCATTAATTTGTCATCTAATATGTTGAACAGCTATTGAGATATTAGCAGAAGAATCAGGAATGTACACACAGCATTCAGTTTTTACAACTGCACAAATAGTTACCTTTTGTAGAAAATTTTGTATCAGGAATCAGGCTGCTTGAAAACGGGAAGGAAACTCTCATGTGCAGACATTTTTAGTTGGGAGAAGACATTTCTTATTTTGGTCAGGATACAATCAAAAAAGCATTTGCATAACTCCTAACAAAAAGTATCTTTTTTTTTTTTTTTTTTTTTTGCGGCATTGGGAATTGAACTCACGACCTTGCGCTTGGCAGGCAGGCACTTAGGCCACTGAGATAGATCCCCAGCCCTGGTGTTTTTGAGACAGGGTCTCACTATGCCATTCAGGCTGGCCTTGAGCTCACTTTGTAGCCCAGGCTGGTCTCGAACTCACAACGATCTGCCTGTCTCAGCCTCCTGAGTGCTGGGATTACAGGCGTGAGCCACCACGCCTGGCTAAAAGTACCTTTTTTATGTGTGATATAAATTCTTCCTAATACACAGCCATAGTTGCAAGCACTTTTCTAATGACCATTCTACTTTGTGCTTAAAAAGATTCTCAGATCAACCAGGATTCTTTAGTTGGTTTTGTATTTAACTAGTAGGGATAGATTCACAAATTGATTTTATTCAAAAGTTTTATGATCTGTATCAAACTCACTTTGTATTTCAGTATTATTGACAGCAACAAATAGGAAAATGTAAAAATAAATGACAAAGTTTTAAATGTTTTAAGCAAGTTATCACATGTCTAAATCATATTGAAAACTCAAGAATGTAACCATTTATTGAAAACAAACAAAAAATAAGTTTGTGAAGTACTATTAAACTACCTTGGTTTGTAAATGAAATGCTAGATAAAAAGATTTATTAAGACAGTTAAAAATAATGGTTTCAAAGGAAAAGTTGATCTTGAAGAAGTGCCATCTGTTGTAAGTTGGGTTCTCCAAGATTAGACATGCTGAGTTTGAGTAGGAAGGGTCATTTATTTTTAATCAGTGATTAATGCTTGTGAATAGAAAGTAAGAATCAGAATGTAGTAGAGTAAGAAGTCAGACTGCAGAATGGTTCCAACTATTCCTGCGGTAAGTTTCACAGCATTCACTGAACAACTGATTA
This sequence comes from Cuniculus paca, assembly GCA_004365215.1. Classification (NCBI taxonomy): domain Eukaryota; kingdom Metazoa; phylum Chordata; class Mammalia; order Rodentia; family Cuniculidae; genus Cuniculus; species Cuniculus paca. The sequence goes on along the minus strand of RJWT010012926.1, from coordinate 13,514 downwards.
CCTCAAATTAGACCCAAGTGGCCAGGTAGCATATTCCCCACTGCACATACTCACAGATGAGAGCTGCCTTTGGAAGACAGGGGCTTCTGTTGAGGAGTCCTCTACAACTGTGGCTGACTCAATTGTTGGCATTAAAAAGCTGTTTACTGACCATCTCCCTTGTAGTTGAGCAGCTAGTCTTTTCTTGATGAGGAATCAGGCAGTACATTAGTATGTCTAGTGCATTATCTGTTACAAATTTTAGAATCAGGAAATTTACCTAGTTTAGACATATATTTAATTTTTATTGATTGATTTTCTAACTAGCACTAGGGAGTCTAACTAGCACCCACAGTCTTTGTACTGAGCCTTGCCCACCCCTGGCCTCTTTCATTTTTTCATTTTGAGACAGAATCTTGCTAAGTTAACAAGTCTCCCAGACTGGACTCTGCCTTGTGATTCTCCTGTTTTAACCTCTGAGAGTCCTGGGATTACAAACCTGCATAATCATGCCAGGATATGTATGTCTTTATTGAAAATGTTTCCATGTGTTCAATGTTAAAAATAGTTTATTATTATATTCTCTGATAATTAGGAGTCTTATTATTTAGAAGTGTGTGGGTTATTTAAGAAAATACATATGTAAGTTAATGTCTACCTCTGTAAACATGAAACATGTAGAACTCCATAATATTTCTATTCAATAAAACTAAGTTATAGTGAAGAAAATGGTAAAAAGTTAAGCATGTTGATTATGTGCAGAGGCTATCAGTTATTACAGTCAGTGCTGTTATCTCATAACATACCCATTCCAAAAGTCATTGTACTGTACAAAATAGCACAATATAAGCTACATGCCTTATGGGGAAAACTGGGGCAGGAACAGAGTGATCACAAGTTTCATGAGTGTCACATAAATAACAAGGTGAATGCATGGTTAAGAAATGCAGAAGTACTGCAGTCAGTATGACTCTTCAGTTTGAAAAACATCTGAAATTTGTTTGTGGAAATGTCCACAGGAAGAGGCTGCAGCTTGTGAGTTATTTATAAATGTAGGGTGAAAAGTTATCTGTAATCAGACATAATGTCATTAACAGTAGACGTGGATAAGCATGGCTTTGCACATACACATGCATGTGTGCACACACACACACATACAGTGCTTTATTGCTGAGAGATGTGCTTTTTGTGCAGCTAATTTCAACTGGGTGCAGTTCTCCTCGTTCATGTACTATTTCTGTTGGTTGGAACCTAGAAGAAAAAGCTTGAAATTCACTCTGTGCTCAAAATGTTACCAAGCATCAATTGCATTGGAATAAAATCCCATTTCTGAAACAAGTTTTATAGCAGAACAGACTGGATTTTTGCAACATGCTGTTTCGTTTTTCTTCTTTGATGGAAAAACATAACTACTGATGTGCTACATGTTTTTATACAACATCCATTTAATTGCTCATTCAGCATTTTGGATAGTTCTGAGAGATATACAGGATTTTATAGATGAGAAGATCAACTGATAAGAGTTTAAGGGAAATTTCAAAGGTATTAAAACTCATCAGAGGTGAGGGAAAGTAAACTCCTTTGTCAGATTTTAAAACCCGTGTTAATTTGTCTGTATTCCCATGCTATATGTCCATTATTTAAACAAAAAGAAGTGCAAGGCAAAGTGGTAAAAGAATTATTCCCCCATTTATATGGATGCCATTTCAATGTAATATGCTACTATATTTTTGCTAACTATAAACATTAGCATACTATTGTAAATTTTATGTTTCTTTATGTTCACTCTTAACAATTTCCAAATAGGCTGCTTTCTCCCCAAATGACATTAAGTATTTTCTGTGGAAAATGCATTTCTTTACCTATTAAATTTGCATAATTCTCAAGAGAAAATTTAAAAAAGGCAATATACAGATTATGAAAAAGGAAGACTTGTACCATGAATATACATTTTGCTCAATTTTTAGACTTTATAGATAAGTTGTGTTTTATACTGAATAAACACTAGAAAGAGAACACTTCAAAGAATTATTAATATAGCTCAAATGACTTTCAAACTTCTAAATTTCTCACTTCTCATAATATAGTCAATAAAATAAGATGCCATCGATTACAGTTGCAGCACATTCTTTACGTGCCTATGTGTATTATTTTAGGAAATTTTAAAGCACTACTTTTCAATTTGATTTTGTAAGTGATTATTTAGGTGATAATCATTTGTACCATTTGGCTGCAAAACTGTCACAGTATCATAAAATATTTTACCTTTGTGCAACGAAGTACTTACCTAAATGTATTCTGCTTTCCATAAGTCCTCTCTTCTAGAGGGGATATAAATTACAATTATACAATATTTTGGAACATTAAAACATATCATATCCAAGATATATGCAAGATTTCTTACAAAAATATTTTTAAATAATTAATGTACAGTATTGATATATTGATATATTTATCTGAGTAAATACACATTTTTTTCTTTAAAAACATGCTAACAGGGCTGGGGGATTTAGCTCAGCAGCAAAACATCTGCCTGGCAAGTTCAAGGTCCTAAGTTTGATCCTCAGTACCAAAAAAATAAAATAAAATAAGATGCAAACAATGATCTGTTAAGTTAGTATAAGACATTAGATTTACTATGTGCACGTATCTTCAGATGTCTCTCTCTCATTTTCACTGTGACTTTATGCTTCTGTACTAATGCACATATATGAAAAAATAATTATTATACATATTCACTACTTGAAGCTACTCTTTGTCTACAATGCAGTATAATCTCTTTCATCAATAAATATTCTTATACAGTATTGTTTCCAAAATTTAAATATTATTCCACTATAAGGCAGCATCATCACTTTTCAACAAGCTGCCTCTATTTTGACAGGACCTCCAGTTTTTAATTTTTTATTTTTTTTAACTTCTTAATTTTTTTTGATACTATGAATAATAACCAAAATTATGAAGGATTGCTTAAGAATCCATACTTGTTTTCAGGTTAAATGCCTATAATTCATCTACTAGATCAAACAGTAAGTTTTTACAATAATTGAAATTAATTATCGGAATTATTTTGGAAAGTGTTTTCCAAAAAATGTGATCCCATGTTAGAATTCTATCAGCAATAGGTGAGGGTTCTAATTTCTTAGTACTCTCATGAACATGTGGAATTTTTTGGTATTTGAAAATAAATTTTAGCCATCCTGGTACATATAAAGTGACAACTCATTTGCAGTTTTGCTTTGTAAGTTCCTACTGAATAATGTTTAGTGTTATTTCATGTGATTATAGGATCTACATCTTGTTTGTTTATTTGACACTTCTTATTATCGAATTTTAGTATTTTTCTCTTTATATTGAGCTGTAAGAATAACATATGCTGAATACAAGCCCCTTTATTAGATATGTGTCCTAGATTTGTATTTCTCATTCAATAGATAATACTTTTCTTTTTTTTTTTTTTTTTTGCAGCACCAGGGATTTAACTCATGACCTCACACTTGCCAGGCAGGTGCTTAGGCCACTGAGCTAGATCCCCAGTCCTAGATTCTACTTTTCAATGGTGGCTTTTGAAGCATGAATTTTAATTTTTATGAATTCTTATTTGTAGAATTTTTCTTGGTCAGCTCACCCTTCCTGTGAGCCAGAGACACCTATGTGGGCTGGGAAGAGAACCAAGAAGCCAGTAAGCCCTTCCTGTGAGCCAGCATCCACAACACAGACCTGGAAGAGAACCAAGAAGTCAGTCCATGCCTTCCCAACCCATGGGAAGAGAACCAAGCAGCCAGCATGCCTTTCCTGTGAGCCATCCAGAGTGTGGACTGGGAGACAAGAAGGGCCCCTCTGCCTCAAACCCCACCCCCTCTGGGTGGGCAGCCGTCTGATTTGGAGTAACACAGGCTAGGATGATAGCAACTGAAGTACAAAAACAACCTAATGCTTGTATTGATTGATTGACTTTGTAGGCATGGCACCAGTAGTCTGAGCATCTGATTAGAGGATAAAAACATGCAATACAGCAACTATGGAGGATTTTCTTTTGTCTTGTTTTTGAAATCCAATATTGTTCCCACTGTTTTGTTTTGTTTTATTCCCATCAGAATAAAAATAAAATTAGAAATTTTCTTCTGTAACTTATGATGTCATGTCTAAGAAATCATTTGCTAGGTAGATCAAAAGACTCATTTTTTTCTCAAGTTTTGCAATTTTATCTCCCCACATTATGTCTATGACAAACCTGGTTGACTTTTGTATATGGAGTAGGAATCCAATTTTATTCTTTATTAATAGCCTTCAAATACATAGTTGCACATATATGTGGAGTAAAATCTGATGTTTCAATACATAGATGCATTTTATAACAATGAAATAAGGGTTATTATCATACAACTTCAAGCATTTCTTTGTGATGAGAAAATGCAAAACTCTTTCCTCTAAATATTTTTACATTAAAAATAGATTATTATACACTATAGTCACCTTTAGGTGCAATAAAACACCACAGATAATTTCTATACTTTGTACAATTGAGAAATGCCTCCCTTTTTCCTTTTCCTCCCCTCATCCATTGTTGGTTGTCTACTATTTTGTTCTCTATTTCCATGAATCCTCCTTCAGACTCCACACAGAAGTGAGACCATACAGCATTTGCTTCTGTTTCAAAATGTAATATCCTCTAGTTTCATCTATTTTATTGCAAACGATAACATTTCTCTGGTACTGTAAGGCTGCAAAATATCCTACTGTGTACAAAGGCTGTATTTTTAAACTCTATTCATTGTTGTACTCAGACTCATTAACTATTTTAGGTATTGTGAATGACGCTACATAATATGTAGGAATGTAGAGATGTCTTTGGCAACTGATTTCAGTTCTTTTTAAGTTTGCAATTAATAGATGAATTGCTGAATTGTACGATAATTCTACTTTTATTTTTTGAGTAACTTCCATATATAATGATCAAAGACTAAGTTCAACAGGAGGATATAACAATTATAAATATTTACATACATTCTATATTGGAGCATTCAAGTACATGAGGAAAATACTAGTAGACCTAAGGGGGGAGATCAATGGTAATAAAGTAATCATGAAATTTCCATTATTACTGTAAGCACTTGACAGATCATCCAGAAAGAAAATGAAATGCAGGATTCAAACTACATGCTAGATCAAATGCTCCCATTGAGCATTTATAGAATATTCAATCTAAAAACTATAGAAGCCACATTCTTCTCAACTGCACATGGAACATTCCCCTGTATAGATCATATGTTGGTCTACAAAACAAGTCTTAACAAATTTAAGAAGGTTGAAAATATATTAGGAACTCTTCTGATCATGGTAGTCTAAAACCAGAAATAATAATATGAGGAAATTTGGAAACTTCACAAATAGAAGGAAATTAAGAAAACACTCTTGAAGAAGTAACAGGCTAAGAAAGATATTGAAAATGGAATTTTAAACTCTTGAGACAAATGAGAATGGAAATATGACATACCAAAGTATCTGAAAACAGCAAAAGCAGTTCTAAGAAGTTTGTAACAATGATTACTTAAATCATAAAAAGCAAAAAAATCTCAAAGAACAATCTTAATTTCCCATAAAGGGATTAAAAATGCAAGAACAAATTTAACCTGAAGTTAATACAAGGAAGTTTACAATAAAGATAAAAGAATAAGTAAATAGAATGAATACTAAAAAGATCAAGGATACAGTATTTTTCCTGAAGACAGAAAAAAATTTTCATTCACTTAACAGTAATGGGCTAAGGAATGAGAAAGACTAGATGGCGTGTTTGGGGAGTACCTCTGTCTCTGCCTACAGTGTTGACATAACAAATAAACATCAGACATCATTACTATATGAGAAGAGATTAAAGAGGAGTTATCAAACTTGACAAAAGTTACAACAATCAAATTGTCTATGTATTGCCTATAATTTGCATTTCCACTAAGAGGATGCAAGGGATATAATTTCCCTAAATTATCACCAACACCATTTTATAATGACAATTTCATTAGATGTGGTGGACACCCGTAATAGCAGCACTTGGGAGGCTGCCACAGGTTTAAGGCCAACCTGGACTACTAACAAGTTCAATTCTAGCCTGAACTACATATCTGTCTCAAAAAAATCTCATCTCAACAAGTGGGAGTTGATACCTTATTGTGCCTTTCAATTTTATTTCCTCAATTATTAGTGATATTCAAATTTTTTTCATTTTCTGTTGCTCACGAATACTTCTTCTCTGAGAAACGTATGTCAATGTTGTATATGTTTAAATCATATTATTAGTTATTTTTCTATTAAGTTGTGGGGGTTCCTTATATACTTTGGTTATTAACATTTTTCAAACATTTGAGTTTTGCTTGCCATTTTGAAATGATCTTTTTAGTTTGTTATCTTTGTTGCTGTGCAGAACCTTTTCAGTTTGGTAAAGTCTCACCTATCTATACTTGTTTTTGTTGCCTGTGCCAAAGTTTTTCCATTAAGTCTTCCTCAATGTGTTTCATAGTTTCTTATCTTATATTTAACTCTTTTATCCATTTGAGTTGATTTTTGTGTGTGATATATGATAAAGATTCAATTTTATTATTTTGTACATGATATTTGATTTTCCAAACGTTATTTGAGGAAAAAAAGCTGTTTCTTTTCTTGTGTGGATTAGTGGCCTTGCCAAACCAGCTAACCATATATGTGTGCATTTCTTTAAATTTTTCATTTCCTATATCATGTTCCTTTGCTTTATGTCTGTTTTTATGCATATACCATCCTGCTTAGAATGTTATTCATTTGAAATGCATTTTTTATCAGGAAATCGGATGCCTCTAGAACTGAAAAATGAAAACCAAAAGCAAAGGAAAAAAGCATCCTCATTGTGCTAAAAAACAAAAACAAAAACAAAAACAAAAACATTTAACCTTCTCTGTGTGTTTGACTGCAAGATGATGTTGTTGCTTATGTTGGTGCCGCTCACACAGGCATGTTTGGTTTATAAAAAGTCATCCTCATATAAAGCTAATTATTAAATAAAAAGTCAAAAAATATTAAAAATTTCAGTCCATTTTTGGAAAAAATATTCTGTTCATATATCTATTCAAACATGCAGCAGAACTAGAGATTCTAAATATAAAAAGAAAAATAGAAGCAATTGGAATTACATTCCTCTAAAAATAATACAAATCTTCATTTTACTTATTGAAATTAAATGAAAATGTCTCAGATTAGCCTTCTATCTGTGCTTTTCCCTTAATATTTCATGTTTTTTTATTGATTCATAAATCTTTGTGTAACTTTTCAGTATTGGACCATCTTTTCATTAGCTGTACTATGTCTGCAGCAAGCCTATGCATCAGGACAGCAGATGAGCATTTAAACAATGATCAAAATGTAGAAAGGTAAAGCAAAAATAAATAGGTAAGGCTTGTCATATCAGAACCCTTACATCAAAATAATTTTTGGAATGGAAACGGTTCCCAATAATAATTTCATTTTCTAATCTGTGGGGAAAATTCCATTTACTGTTCCTGCTATGGATATGAATTTTCAATCTGACTTTCATAGTAAGGCTGCTGTGAACAGATCTCTGTAAAGATGAACCTTGGTAATTTATTCTTCCGGCCAGTCATAAAATCCCTATCGAACTTGACTGAACTCAAAATAACAGTCGCTTGCCTAGTAATCTGTATTTAAAGATATATGATGTATGGGTTTTTCTAAATCTGATGATCCACTTAGGTTGGTAATCCTGGCTTTATATTTTACTACTAATAAAGCTGAGAAATTGGATGGCAATAGACTTCAGATTCAATCTGGAATAAATAGATGTAGGGATTTTCTAAGTCTCCTTAGGCATTTAAATTCAAGTTACATAAAAAACTCATCAATATTTTCTATTTCAATAGTTATTAGTGTATGAATAAAGTTTGCTATCAGCCCCCTCATTTTTTCAAGAGCAACTCAGCAAAATATACTCTTTGAGTTTCCAATTTTCTTTAAAGTATTTCTGGACATTTATAATTAAAGGGCCATGATTCATTTTAAAACTGTTGGGAGACTGAACTACTGGAATTTAAAATGTTAATTTTAAGCAACTAGAAAGCAATACTAGTTTCTTAATGTATTATTCTCATGCAGAAGTATACTAAAACTGTCACTCCACAAATTGCTAATTAATAAATAGCATATAACAAGCAATAGCTCATATCTTTGATGTTCTTTTTAAGTGCATGTTGAAATTAGATTATTTAGCAAGTCCAAAGCAAGTGTCCGCAGGTCTGTACATTCAGATCTTCTGAACTGAGTAAAATAGTACTTGTCAGCCCAACTCCTATCTTTTTCTTCCTTAAAGCATTCCTATTTCAATAAAAAAAATTACGTTTCACCTACTGTTGAAGAAAAGTGTGAAAATTCCTTCTTAAAAACCACTCATTTTCCAAATATAATATCTTATTTCCTTTTCAAAACTAAACTCTACCAATTAAATGGTAAAATTTATGGCAACATAATCATTATGGTACCCCAAATATACTCTATATTCTGTCATTTTTAGGTCAAAAAAGGATCCGTAACCCAGCTTCCTTTGTTCATCTCTCCTGCCTTCTTTCTAGAGCAGCTATCAGAACTGCTGAAATAATTTCTAACCTCCTGTGACCCTGCAGTCCATAAGTGTAAACAGTGGTCTTAAAGAAAGAGAAGGTTTGTCTTTAGCTCTTTTCATTGCTCTTACTGTAAGACCTGAAATCTGTGTTCTACGACTTCATGCTACCTGGCCTTTTCCTACAGGTCTGGCCCCATTCCAGCCTACTGTTTTTATTTGTTTTTATAATTTGTCAAATTCTCCTTGCCCTTTTCTGTGTTAGGCCTTAAAACAAGATTTCTTCTTCCTATAGAGATCTTCTCCACATTTCTATGAGGTGGATGCCTTTCTATTAAGATTTTGTTTATGTTACCAGCTCACAGGTTTTTAAAGATCAAAAAAATCAAAATAAAATCCCAATTGATTCTCCCTCTCTGTAGCATATTCATTTCTTTCTTAATCCTTACAATGTTTTGAAGGAATATTTTTTGGTCATTTTTCTTTTAAAGGATCAGTTCCATGACAGCAAGTGGTTAATTAGTACATATTTCACAATGAGAAAAGTGCCAGAAACATAGTGACTGGTCATGCAATATCCAATTATATTTTGAACAGCAAATTTTCCCCAAACAGTCTTTTGTTTAATGGAGGTTGGTGAGGAAGACCAATGAATCTTTACTCTCATCACAGTCACACCCTAATGTGGTAAAGAGATACATTTTGAAAAGTCTAGAGTATGTGTTAATGACCGACTAGGGGAGAAAGTTTCTGCTTTGCTTCTATGCTCAGGGAATGGCTCAGCGAGAAAGTGCAGCTCAATGTGAGATGTGCTCCATGAGCAGAGTGCAGCTGTACAGAGAGCAGGACTGGGAAGAACACATGAATCCTGAAAGAGCTTGTCATACTCTAAACTCAAAAAGAAACTCATACTCAGAAAGAAGACACACATGACTGATCAAACAAATAATCAACTCTAACTTTCATAGACTTTCATAGGTATTTATCAAACATGTACAGTTTGGCAGGTACTAAAATTGATGTCTTGGGTATTTCAGTGGACATAATCAAGAAAAATCTCTACTCCTGTGTAAATTACAAATAATTTTCCATTTTAATGAATAAAAAGTAAGATATATTTCATTAAAAAATAACTAAGTATTTAAAGATAAATTATTGCCAGCGGAAATCCTGATTTCAAAATGGAATTGAGTTTTTAACTGTAACACACTAAACAGTGCTTCACATATCTAATAAATTGGAAGAAGATTGCAATGTTAGATCTGGATTGACTTAGTTCATCAGGTCAATCATCACTTGCTTCTAAAAAAACAGAACACTTTTCAATGTGAGTATTTCTTGAATTGTGAAATGTAATATTTTTTTCTTTTGCTTTTTGCGACAGAGTCTCATTAGCTGTTTCAGGTTGGCCATGAATTCACTATGTAGCTTGGGCTGCCCTCAAACTCACAGTGATCCTCCTGCCTCAGCCTCCTGAGTGCTGGGATTACAAGCATGCTCCACCATGTCCAGTTGACTTGTGAAAGTTAATTTCATGTTCATCAAGTATGCTGAACTGAGTTCTTTTTACCCGTCTAGTCAGATTTTCATTTAAGGAAATTGAACATAATAGTCTATGCTGATTTCTGTTTTATTTTCCAAGAACTCAGAGACTGGAGAGTCCCAATTTTATATTTTAACACAGAAGCAGGCAAATCTTGCTATTTTCCATAAATATGAAACCATAATGAAGAGTTGTCCAAAAATAGTTTTCAAGAAAGAGGGAATTTACTACAGATCAGTTCTGTTTAAATTACTGATATTCTCCTCACTAATGTCTTACTATTTTAGCAAAAAACTAATTAAATACAGTAAAGCACTCCATTTGTTCCATGAAAAAAATAAAACCAATTTTGTCTGTTGGTCGGTTCCTTTTGGTTTTGTTTTTTGACTTTGTTTCTGGGACAGTATTTAGTAGCAAGTCCTGTAACACTTTAGAGAGAGATTAACAGCTGAAAAGTACTATCCACTTTTAACTCTAAATACAGATAGTGATTTTATTTTATTTTACTTTGTAGTCAAATATTTTATCTATTTCCACAAAGATAAACAATGATATTGCATCAAGAAAAAGTGATGTTGTCCTGTATTCTCACTCAAAAAGATGTCTAAATCATCTTCTTGATTAAAATATGTATTATATCAACATATGGGAAATATATAATGACCTCTACAATGTTCTATTCAATTACGTTTCTTTCTAAAACCATGATGCTAACGTTTTGAGTTACATACTGATCAAATATTTGAAACGTGTAGTCCTCAGAGGTTATAACATATAGTGATGGTGGCACTGAAATCTACAATTTGTATTTAGGTTGTGTTAGTAGGAATACAATCTTCATAATAAGGGAGATAATAATCCTGTTGTTTTATTTATTGGTCAAGTTGCCATTGTAGTAGTATGTTCAGTTATGGAGAATACTCTTTAAGAGGGTTTTGAAAAAATGGGTACTATGTATAAGACATATTTATGTAGGTTGTAGATTGTATTAATTAAGGAAGTCTAGAACACAGTATCTTACAGATCCAAAGCTGTATGAATGTAACAAAATACCTTATCTCTCCTTATCATAAGAGGTCAAGCTAATCCAAGGTAGGAAGTGGATTGAGTTCCATGTATTTATTTTATTTTATTTTATTTTTGATTTTAGAGAGCTAACAACAGAGGTTATAGTATTCTTAGCATATGAGGTCTAGAATCCATTGCCATTTCAAGAAAACAGAAGGGGTAAAGCACAGTGGCAAAAGGCTAGAATTTATTGAGTTCAGCAGTAGAGAGAGATTCCTGATGTCATATGAGGATGGAGCACTGAGAGATTTCTCAGTTTTGCCTTTAGGAAATATGATATGGATGATGCAGAAATTGAGGTTTATAATAAAGAAGTTGCTAGATTGAAAATGGAAAGCAACAAGTATTTATAAAAAGAGATTGATATGAGAGAAAATTTGGTTTCAAAAATTTCAAAGTTCATTAATTTTGGTGTGAAATCAGCCTGTATTTCTTTATGAAGGCTGATGAGAACAATTTCATAACTTTTAAAATGAAATGCCAAGTGACTCTTTGTATTGATTCTTATCTCAACAGATAAATTCAATGTACTTCATTTGAAGATTTCTATCATCAGTCAATGACATACAATTCATTAAGGCCAGAAACCAAAATCATTGATTCCTTGCTTACCATCAAAGTTCCTATGCAATTTGTATTTGTTAGTTACTTTTATACTAGTTTTCCAGTAGTCCCTCTGTCAGTCTTCCCCCACTTTGTCTCTCTCTCCCCTCCCTTCTCCCTCCATCCATCCCTCTCTCTTCTTTCTTTCTTTCTCTCTCTCTTTCTCTTTCCATTATTTAGTCTATATTTGATTAAGATAGCAAATCTTTTAGCATGGTCTGTCAAGTTTTAGTATTCTTGTAAATACTTTGATATTATATAATGCCTCAAATTGAAATGTTTTGCTTTATAGCCATCCCCCAAGACATACACAGTATTCTCTTCCTTCTGGTGATTGCTACTCAAATTACATTAAAAGAAGATAGGTACTTCTACATATCTCCTGCATAGGCATTTCATAAAATACTTATTCTCATAAATGAAACATTTTTAATGTAAATTAACTAGAGTTTAATTGATATTATTTTTCCAGTACCAGGAATCAAATTCAGAACCTTGTGCTCGCCAGGCGGGCACTGTGCTATATCTTCATTGGTTTAATTGATTTTTGTCAGATTCTTTAAAGAAATTTTTGAACCAGATGTGGTGGTTCATACCTGTAATCTCAGCATTTTGGAGGCTGAGGCAAGAGGATCACTATGAGATCGAGGTCATCTTTGGATACATAGTGAGTTCAAGGCCAGCCTCAACTATCTAGTTAAAACTTGTTTCAAAACAAAAATACAGAAACTTATGATGAGGGGTGTGTGATTTAGAGAATTCTTCAGTGAGAAAGAACAATGTTCTCTAATGATATAATGGAAGTTAATTCTTAGAAGTCTTTGTTTTCCTCTGTTCAAACTGTAAGAGTCTTGGTTTATATCACTTTTTACTATATTACATTGAATCAATTATTTACTATAACTTGGAAATGAGTTCTCTCATTAGTGGATGAGGAAAAAATCCCTATGTAGATGACAAGATGCTTGTTAAATATATATGCATACATATGATACATTAAGTTTATTAATAGATAACACTGGGGTACCTTATAATTTCTCAGTAGTATTTAGAACCAATACAAGGGAGCACAGATATAATCAGTAGTCAACAAACTAAAAATTATGTTAGGAAATATTCTGCTTTGCAGAGAGTATTGTATCATATAAATATGTGCTGAATATAAGTACAAAAAATTCAATGGCATGCTATATTTATGCAGCTTCCATTTGCCTCATTTTTTTCCAGAAAGAGACTAAGTTGATTACCAACAAGTTTTGATAAACATTTGCAGTTATTTCCTCCTAAAAAATCAAAAACTTTTTTCTGAAAGTAAACTATAGGTTATTAGTGAATTTTCCATTATTAATGGGTTTAAGTGGTTCTCTGTTGCCTGCCTCATAGACATGCTGTCCTTCATTTACACGGAAGACACAGATGCCCCTTTATCAGTAGGATATTGCAACAATTAATGGCCCATAATTGAGGAATAACAGATTGGGGTTAGGGGTGCAGCATGTGAATAGAGAATAGAGTTTTCCCAGTTACAATATGCTAACCCATGTGGAAATTAAATGTGTGACCTTGGCTTTATTATTACCCAGATCTAATTGAGTTAACCATCTCTGTCACACCATGTCATATAAATAACTCATACTCTTGTCATTATCACCCCAAGATATCTATTAATGTTATAAATCTCTGATTTATTAAAATAATACTGTTTCTAGGGTAGCATTCCTGATG
>RJWT010012925.1:0-22086 GCA_004365215.1 Cuniculus paca | reverse complement strand
GCCTTGAACTCACTAGGTAACCCATGCTGGCCACAAACTCACGGCAGTCCTGCTGCCTCAGCCTCCTAAATGCTGGCATTATAGGCATGTGCCACTATGCCCAGCCCTAAACTTTGTTTTATGCTTGGCGACCTTTACACATGTATTTTTTTAAATTAGGGAATCAAGTCATATCTAATGTTTGATAGACTCTGCATTAAATAACGGTGGATATATTACCTCACGTATTGTGTGCATATTCCCCTTGGTATTGTATAATGTTTTTGAATATAGTGTCTTATATTTTGAATATATTGTGATAAGTCATTCTATATTGAATGCTTACTGTATCAGTCACTACTGTGTGCTCTTCCTACAGTATCTCATTTAAATCCCACATCTACATAAGTGCTAATGTTATAATTTAATTTTAAAAATACGGAAATGGGGGCTGAAAAAGTCAGGAATTTTTCCCCTAAATTAAAAAACTAGTTAGTAGCGGAGTTCGAATTTTCTCTCAGGTCTGGCCAACTTCAAAGCTTCTGCTCTTCACTAATACATTTTCCATACTGGGCAACTATCATTCCCTTCCTAAGAATATATAGTAACTTACTCACCAAGATCCCCTCCTGTAAAACACAGTTGGTATCTTCCACCACACCCTGCCGATTCCCCACAGGAAAATGTATCCGTGCGCCCTCACTCTTCCAGTTATTTCTCAGGATGAATCCCTGTGCGTGGAATTCTGGATTGAGAAGTTATGAACTAACTGTTGATCACCTGCTTTCCGCGTGCCTCTGTCTGTCCTGACAGTGAACACGAGCAACCTGAGTTTGTATTTCAAATGCGACGGTTACGAGGGCTACCGCCTAGTCTACAGCCCCCAGAATGGTGTCACCTGCGTGTCCCCATGCAGCGAGAACTACTGTCAACACGGAGGCCAGTGCCAGCACCTGCCCGATGGGCCGCGCTGCAGGTGGGAGGTGGCTCCCTTTAGAGATGAGAGAACAGGAGAGAGGGCACGGGGAGGGCGCGTGGAGAGGAAAGATGCTGTCAGAAGGGGCCCGAGGTGGGTGGTGACCACTCTGCAGGTGTGAAAGCTGCAGCTGAGGGACGATAAGGCACCTGCCCAGAGCACCCGGGAAGTTACCAGCAGAACACCCTGCTGCCCCCTTGGGGGAAAGGAGCCCGCAGGCAGGCTGCCTAAACTGGCCCTCTAAGCCCCCTGCAGACAGTAACAGCCCGAGAGGCTCCCACGAGACCTCAGAGCGCCTCTCCCTGGTCCGCACGCACTCCCCCTGGGGTACTAGGTGGGGTCAACGGAGGGGGCGGGCTGAGTGGAGGCCTGCGGGGCGGGGTTAGTGACTGCACTGCGCAGTACTGTTCGGGGCGGGCTTTGTAACTACGCGCGAGCTCTTTTGGGGTTTGATTTCAGGGCGCTTCGGTCCAGGGGGGCGGGATTTGTTGATTGCACCCGTGCACTTCTGTCCCAAGGGCGGGGTCCGCGACTGCGCGCGCGGTTGTGTCTGGGAAGGGCAGCAGACTCCTTGTAGTTCGCACCGCTCATTCCTCGACGCCGGGTCTAAGTCCAGCTGGGCCGCTCTACGTGCGGGTGGACTTCCCTGGCCCCAGCCGCGGAGGCCGGGTGGAGAGGCTGAGCCCTTCCTGGCCACTGACCATGCCCCTCTGTCTCCAGCTGCCCGTCCTTCTCCATCTACACATCCTGGGGCGAGCGCTGCGAGCACCTGAGCTTGAAACTCGGCGCGTTCTTCGGGATCCTCTTCGGGTCCCTGTTCGCCCTCTTGCTGCTGGGGGTCATTGTCTGGGTAGCCCTGCGCCTGTGGGGTCCATCCAGGCCCAGGTTCTCGTACCCTCTTCCCTCGGAGAACTGAGGCCTCGCTCAGGCGGCGGCTGTGCCTGGGAGGCCTGGTCGACCCTGACCTCCCCGCGCGCCGGAGCGCCATTGCTTCGGGGACCCTGGAGGGGGAGGAGATGAAGGTGATGCGGGACTCTGCGAGAGGAGGACGGAGGGCTTCTGATTGGTGTCCTACAGTGTTAGACCCCAGCGCACAGAAGGGGCCGTTAAGACCCAACACACCAGTGAGTTCTCACCCAGCACACCCAGAAGGGCTCGTGTGGGAACGCATGCGTGCCAGCTACACAGACGCATGACAGAGTTGATCTAAGTTAACCAAAATGCTTTTACACACAAAACTCTGGTTTACTTCTGATTCGAGTTTATTTAAATAAAGTTCCTCTGAATTTTTGTCTCCAAACTATGGATTCCATTCCATTTTCTTCTGGCAGCTGAAAAGCTAGGCACAGGGTGTTCTCCCACCCGTGAGAAGGCAGAGGGTGTGGAGGTTAAGTGAGAGAGGAGAGAGAAGGGGGAGCTTCAGCTCTGACTTACTTCACGCTGGGAAGCCTTGGTTGCCACAGACCTGAGGTAGATCCTTGCATCTGCCTCTAAACATTTTCTCCCCACCCCAAACACGCCCAGGCCGTGGTATTTTGGGCATGGTTTGTCTTGCGTATGTCCAGTGCAGGCAATTCCTCAGCATGGCCATACTGAGGTGCTAGAACGTTAAGAGGTTGGGCCTCCTGCAAGATAATCAGGTTGTGGGGTGTCTCCCTCAGAAGAGATTAATGTGTTTCTCAAACACAGTTCCCTGGAGACAGTGTTTTTATACAGTAAGGACACCCCATGTCATTGGCCCCCTCTGCATGAGGCTTGTCCCCTTCCTGTTTCCAGCCAAGGAAGCCCTCATCAGGGGCAAACAGATGAGGCCATTCATTCTTGGGCTTCCAGCCTCCAAAACTGCAAATAAGACCTGCTGGGGGCATTTTGTTATAGAAACAGAAAATAGTGGGTGAGGTGGTGCATTTGTTGCTTTCCCATTACTGGGACAAAATAGTTGACACTCACAAATTAAACGAGAGGTTTATTTGGTTCATGGTTTCAAAAGATTCAGTCCATGGTTGTCTGGCTCCAAAGCAGAAACAGTACAGTGGGAGGGCCTGGCAACCAGGAAGCAGAGAGAGAGAGAAAGAGAGAGAGAGAGAGAGACTGAGAGAAACTGGGGACAAGAATACATCATTCTTTGTCATGCCCCATGGATCCACCCCCAATCAGGCCCCAGCACCTAACAGCACATCCAGCCCAGAACTCATCCATGGATAAACCCACCAATGCATACAGTGCCCCATGATCCAGTTACCTTCCAGAACCCCAACTCTGAAAACAGGAGACTTTTGTGGGACATTTTAGATCTAAACCCTAACAGGTGGCATTAAAAGTAGGGTTATTAGATTAAGTAAATGCAAACACAGCATGCTCAGTTTAAATTAAATTTCAGACAAATCACCAACACAGATAACTTTTTTCATATAAGACTGTCCCACAAAATATTTGTAATTTGTGATTTTTTTCTGTTTTTTTTTTGAGGCAGTGTGTAGTACAGGTTGACCTTGAACTCACTTATGTACCCCTGGCTGGCCTTGAACTCACAGCAATCCTCCTGCCTCAACCCCCTGAGTGCTGAGATTATAGGCATGTACCACCCAGCAACCCACAAGAAACTTGGGACATCTTTATATTTCTAAAAAACTATTTATTATTCACTGAAATCCTAAAATAACAAGTATTTTATCTGGTAACCATGTTAAAATAGCTGCGGCTCTGCACTTACAGGAGGAGGAGGGGGCATGGCAAAAAGGTGTCTGGGTCACTTCCCACTGTGAATGGCACTGTAAAATCAAGGATGCAACTGCAAAATTTCATCAGCTGACTCCTGGCTCTATGGTTTGGATTCTGTCATTTTGGAATCTGGAATAAAGAACTGAGTGGTTTTCTCCAGGGTGCTGGGCATGTATTTGCTTGGCATATGCCAAGAGAGAAGAGTGCACATGTCCCCCTTCACCCAGCAGCTGATGGCAGGCAGCTGAGCCACCCTCAGTAGGCACTGGGGTGGCAAAGGGAAAGGCAATGTAAGCCAGACAAAAATGGCCTTTCAAAAAAAATATATATGACCTTTACCCTGTTCTTCCCTGTTGTCAAAGGAGCCTTTTGGAAATTCCCATGGGCTTGATGTAAGGACCTTGACAAATAATGACAGAATGACAAATAATAAATAACTGGCCTATATGCCACTGTAAGTATTTACTGATACTGAAAAGTAATGCGATGCCATTCACTGAACTGTGGGGCACACTGTGGGATTAGCTACCATCCACAGCTTAGCATAGATGGGCGACCAGGGCCCCTCTCACAGAAAGGAGGAAGGACTGACTACGGCAGAAGCGTCAGGTGAGGCGTCTGCTTGGAAAAGCTTGGCTTTACATTTCCTCCTTGGGGCTTCAGGTTTCCACCTTCTCGGGGTCACGCCGAGTCACAGGTCACTTTACGCAGGACGTCTTGTTGAGATCTACACCTACCTTTGTCTTCATGAAAGAGGCAGCATTTAACTTCACGTACACACAAGCTTAGAATCTTAACTAACTACAGAACTTTCTCCAGGTGCTTCTGGTGCTTGCTTCTGTCTCTCTTCCCTGCTCGCCCGCCTCTCTCCCCAGGTAATTTTAATTATACTCTGTAATTCCCAAATGCTTCTAATTGGTGTTGCCCATATTTTATACCCTTTTTGGCTTTCAATAGTAATGATAATCAGTATTCTAGGTACATAACCTTATATGTCTGCAATAAAGACTACATTAGCCAATATACTAGGTGTTGCCATTTGAAAAAGGACAAGAGAAAAAAAATTTAGAAATTGGGTTGATATATCAATGACATTATTGTCCTGTCTGCTACCTGTTCTCCTTCAGCCTAATTATACAAAGTGTAACCAAAGCATGTGGTGTAGAGAACCAGCCTACTAGGTTGTCACCTGACCGGGGGATGAACAAAGATGAAGGACAAAGGGACACAGAGTTAGTTTAGAATGGACAGAGCCCTGAGTTGTCTGACCTTGCTTTGATTCACTTAGACACAGATACAAGCAATGAGAGTAGCCAAAGATTCATCTGCTTCTTATTATTTTAAGTATATGCCCATGTATACAGCTGGATCTCAGCTGTGTTGACTTTTCCCTAGACCTGCAATATGCCATTATAACCATGTTGCTAATGGAGCACAGCTTGCTGTTTTCCTCCTTTGTGCTCATGGAGGAGGTCAATTAGGCCTCAATTCTCACTATCTCACTAATCTCCCACAATATAGTGAGTATTTAAATCTTGAAAATTTATTATAGTAAAAGATGCATTGCATGAATCACCCACATAACACTCCAGCCTTGCTTCAAATATACTCACCCTATCATTCTTTCAACTTTCTGAAGCAGTTCTGAAAGTCCTCTTTAGTGAGAGTCTTTAGCTGTGCTGTTGTGGCTCCTTCCATGTCCTGAATTGATTGAAAATATTGGTCTTCTATGATCACTTTGACCTTGGAGAAGAATCAAAGTCATTATGGTGCCAGATCCATTCAGTAGGCAGATGAGGACACTCTGTGATGTTTTATCAACCTGCCTTTCTGTTGGATAGCATTCAGCAGCACCACTAAATATATTTGTCATCATACTCTTAAAGACCATCGTGAAAGAGGACTCCAGAACTGCCACTCAGAAAGTGGCAAGAACAATGGGATAAGTATGTTCAAAACCAGGGAGAGTATTTTGAGAGGAATTCATGGCAACATGTCTTTTACTGTAATTTTTAAAAATTTAAACATTTACACCTCAAAGTGCAGGTTCATAACATCATATTGTAACAGAAAATGCTCCCCCCTAGCCAGTATACTTCAGTTTCTTAGTTGTCCAGGTAACAGTTTCCATTCCAGTTCCAGTTGCTTCTGGTCTCTTAGAAATGGCTGATCACTGTGATGCATAGCTTGTCGCTATGATACACATTGTATAAAACAATCCCCAATTGACAAACCATTCTGCCTCTATACTTCCTGCTTGCTTATTCCATATGAGCCCTAGACCACCAGAGATTGGGGCCAGATATTTTTGGAGTGATCCCAATCAGTGCCTGTCTATGTAAAATAAATCTACCTCCAAATCCTGGATGTCATTTCAATGTTTCCATTTGCCATTGCATCTGGTCATCAGCTGGGAAAAATGACTGTGGTGACCTCTTTGGTCACTGGTCATGGCCCTCACAGACAGAGCAAGGACCTCTCCAAGTCCCTACAGGAAAGTGCAACTTTGAGATTTCTTGAGTCCTCTCAGAGGTCTGGAGGAGGATTTCTGGCTCCCTGCTCAAGCAGCTCATGTCAGACCCCAAAGAGAGGAGGACTCAGTCTGTCTGTCTGTCTGTCTGTCTGTCTACCTGCCTGATTCTGGTAAGACCCCTGGGGGTACCCCAGTTAGTCTGTCAGTCCTGCTCTGTGCAAGCAGAAGAACTTGATTAACTCTTGTTAGTTAAGGCCACCCTCAAGAGAAAGGAGTTTCGAATGTTTAACCTCTGGGTGCCTGCTGAATGACTGTGTGAGTGAGTAGCATGGACAGCACAAACAATAGGCTACTCTGTCTGTGCACCAAGACTGGGAAGCACTGGTCTTGGTGACTGATTAGGCCCTCACCTCATGTGGTTCCATGGTGATTGATACATGGCATAATAGAAACCTTGCACTCTCCTTAGCTAAGTCATGCCTAAGTCCCTGTGAGGGGTGCAGCCAGGTGGGCATCTGAATGGTCTCTCTCTAAAGGGCACCCACCCTTTGTCTGTTGTGCCATCATTCAAGGGTACACAACACACAAGTAGGAAGTCAGAGATAGGAATTAATTAGTCAAAACCCACAGTCCCTGGCTGCAGGAAGAAGGATTTTTACAGAATTAAAAATGAAATCAAACTGCTTCCTGTATTTCAAAGAAAGAAAAAAAGAGGCCCATTCTTCCTGAGAATTCTGCCTTGGCACACTCATTGACCACCATAGTTGCTGCTAACACTATAGCTTCACTCCCTGTTCCTAACTTGTCTATTTCCAGCCAATTGAAATTGTTCCAGCTAGTCATTGCCTGCATTCTTCCACACAGACCCTCTCTCAGAGCCTTCTGCTTCCAATCCTAGTCAGATGGCATCATCTAATGCCCACTGGAGATGACTGTCAACAATTCCCTCTGAGTTCCACATTTTGACTAAGGAAAAATTGGACTGTCAGCCCTGACAAATGATTTGCACCCTATTGGGCCTGAATAGATAGGTCAGACCAAGCTCTATCAGATTGGGCCCCCAAGAGCCCACGGTCACTGCAAAAATCAGGGGCAAACCTGTGATTTTTGTGGTAGACAATGGAGCAGAACTCTGCCTCCAAAAGTTCCCTCTGTCAAAAAGTTACCATCAGTGGGGCAACTGGAACTCTTGCCTTTCACCTCTTCTGCCAGGCACATATATGCAGCCTGGGAGGCCATCTCCTTCACACCAAGCCAGTCAGCCTCCCTCTTGTTTAACCCTGCACTTTCAACTTTGTTCCCCAAAAGAAAGATGACACCTGCATCAGCCTGAGACAGATAACCACAAACCTGAAATTCTGAAAACTCTCCTCCCAGAGGTATGAACTAAGGACTCTCCTGTGGGCCTGGCCATCAACCATGCCACCTCATTGCAAACCCTCCCCCATTACTGTCAGATTTCATGGAAAGCACAAACAGGCATCAGTATGATAGACTGTTAATCACCTTGGCCAAGATCTTGGTGCCATCAACAATGCAGCCATTGCCTTGCACTCTCCGGTTCGTGACCCATACACCCTTTTGAACTGTTCTAGATTTAAAAGATGCCTTTCTCTGCTTGCAAGTTGCTCCCATAAACCCCTTCCACTGGGAAGATCCTGAGATAAATGGCCAACTCACTTGGACTCAATTGCCACAAGGGGTTAAGAACTCTCCCACTATTTTCAGGGAGGCTCTAACAACAGATTTGGCCAAGCCACTAGCACCTTTTCTCCAAGGTTTCTCTGTCCCTTCCAGCTTTGTCATGGTGCCCTGAGCAAATGGTATAGGCTGTCAAACTGCTAAAATATACCTCTCCTACCTGTAAAGCCAGTTCAAGATCTCTGAGCAGCCAATGCCACCATGATTGCACTCCATATACACTGCCTCAGCCTTCTGCCCCCCATAGCTTGCTGGTACACCTGCCCGCACCTAAAATAATGCCTTCTTCTGCCTCCAATTGGCTCCTGTCATCCATTCCCTCCTCTCAACTGACCTGAACTCAAACCTCCCAGAAGTTCAAAAACACTTGTTCCCTCTTTAAAAAGCACTTCTGATTAATAACACTTGCAAGTTGTCTGCTGGAAAGACAAAAAATCTCTGCTCCAATATCTGGCAGAAACCAGTTATGAGAAAAAAAATTCTGCAAATTTCTTAGAACTGTTGGCTTCTGTAAAACCTGGATCTTTGAGTTCACAAAAACAATGATGCTTACTCAGACTGTCAGCCCTTGGGAGCACCCAGTGGCCTACCTGTGCAAACACTTGGATTCGGTTGCTAAGGACTGCTTCCTCCCTTCGCCTCAGTGCTCTAACAGCTGTTGTCCTCCTGATCAAGAAAGCTGACAACCTCACCTTAGACTGAGACCTAACTGACCAGGTGCCACATCCACATGCTGTACTGGAATGAACTATTAAAAACAACAAAAAAAGGGCCCCCTGACAGATACTGAGTACACCCTGTTTACAGATGGAAGTAGCTCTGTTAGAAATAAAGACCAACAGGTTAGATATGCTGTGATTACCTTGGACAAAACTATTTTGGCCAAAACTCCCCTGCAGGGATGATCTTCACAGCAAATTTCTTCCTGCCTTTGTTTGGAAACCTGCCACCAACGCTGCAAAATAATCTGGACCAGAAGCCTAAGCCACCTCTAGGGATATTGAATTGACTAAAACATCAATCCCAGCCACCAGACCTGTCCCCACCATATATTCTGCAAGGTAAAGCCAGTGAGCTGGCACCCATACCCCTGTGGCCAGCTCAGACTTCAGTGTCTGTGTCACTGGCCCCGACCTTCCATTCTCCACCTGCACTGAGAAGACAGGAACAGTTTGTAGGGTCCCGCTATAAAGAATCATGCCCGGATATGGCCTATCCTCCTCTATCATTGGTAACAATGATGGACCTGCGTTTGTGGCAGAGATAACTGAAAAACTTGATTCACACACATAACCCAGGAACATATTGTCTACCTCTACAAGTTTCAGAAATCTGGCCTTAGATCCACTGAAAACTTTACCTGGACAGCTCCTCCAAGGCTCACTCTGAAGAGACAATGCCCTCAAAGCTCCCTCTGATCACTCTGGATGCTGCCCAGTCCTTACATATCGGAAGCCAGAGGACATCATTCACAAGATTGCTCCACCTCTGTTCCCCTTGATTTTTGAGTCTTTTTAGGTTGCTTCCCCATCCTTGCTTCCCTGCCCCCCTGCCAGCTATGGTTTTTGTTTTTGTTACCCTCGTCCTTGCTTTCCTGCCTCCTGCTAGCTGTGTTTTTTGCCTCAAACTCTGTGGATGGTTGCCCCAAGAGAATAGAACAATCAATCAAATACTTGACCAAGAGTTGCTCCTAGATCAGATTAACTCCCTCACTACCCTGCCCGAGTAATGTTACAGAACAAATAGACCTAAATTATGACTCTTCCTAAAAACAATCCAGGAAAAAATTCTGGAATAAGACAGGCTTGGGGAGCTTGGCTAAGGCCCACCCTAGGATCACTCACAACCCTAATGTTACTGCTTCTAGTTGGGCCTTGTCTCAAAAGATCACATAGAACATGCCCAGCAAAGATGTGCTGTGGAAACTGAAAGAGGGAGGAAATGTTACAGCAAATGCCCTCCCCTTCCCCATCTCAGCCAGTATACTTCAGTTTCTCAGCTGTCCAGGTAATAGTTTCTGTTCCAGTTCTGGTTGCTTCTGGTCTATTAGAAACGAATGGTCACTGTGATGCACAGCTGGTCGCTATGATGCACACTGTATAAATCAATCCCCAGTTGCCATTGTGCCTCTGTACTTCCTGCTTGCTTATCCCGTATAAGTCCCAGACCACCAGTGATCAAGGCCTGATATATGGTAGTGATCCCAATCAGTGCCTGTCGACGAAAAATTAATCTGCCTCTAAATCCTTGTTGTTGTTTCAGTGTTTCTATTTGCCATTGCAATATCATTAAATTTATAATGAGGATGCCACTTTCTTCACTTCCAGAGCCCAGTGGCCACGTCTCAGGGCTATTTTCTCAGGTGGCCTATCATTCCATTCAGTCATTCAATTTCACCTGAAACTTCTGTGACTACAAAGACGAATATGAACTTTCTGGTACTTGTTCTGAAGCATGCACAATTTAACAAATTTGTAAATAAAATAAGTTACAATACAGCACATTAAATGTTAAACCAGGAACATAAGTAAAGAGAGTAAGAAATCAGCCTCTCTCTAGGGAATGTGACAAGTCTTGCAGAGGTAATATCTGAACTGGGTTTTGAAAAATAAATAGGAGTTTGAGGGTGAAGCAACAACCAGAAGGAGCATGTTGGGGTGGGAAGATTGTGGTGTGTGAACCCTGAAGTCAAAGCAGGTGTGGCTTGGGACAGTGGGAGGCGCCCAGGGAAGGAACACAGGATGCCAGCCCTGGGGCTGTGGGACCAGGAGCAGAGCAAGTTGTCCAAATCGTGCAACTCCTTGTGAAGCAGGCTGGCTGTTTCATCTGTAGGCTGCGACAAGAGCATCTTTGATTTTGGAGCAAACAGAACCGGAAATGATGTGAAGAATAGTTTGGAGTAGGAAAAAGATTATGTCATCTTAAGAAAGAGAGGAGAGAATAATACACGTATTTCATGTTAGTAAATACACATCTCAACACTACTGTAGATTTTATAAAACAGCACTACATACAACCAGACCATTCCACATTGTTATTGGTGTTTTGTTTTGTCTTTTTCCTTTATTGGGTGTTAGAAAATTCTTCATTCTTTTCTGAAGATGAATCAGGAATGAGCTGCTGAGTTCAAGATATGCACTTTTTTTTTTTTTTTGCAGCACTGGGGATTGAACTCACAACCTTGTGCTTGCCAGGCAGGCACTTAGGTCACTGAGCTAGATCCCCAGCCCAAGAGATGCACATTTTAAAGGCTTTCGTTGAGGAGCGAAATTGTCCCCCAGAGACCATGTACCAACTTCATTCACCTTGCCGGGGTTTCATAATTCTCGCACTCTCATCAGTGTGGATACTGGAAATGTTATAAATCATTACCTTTTTGATACACAATAAATAACTCCTCCCTGCATTAATTTATCCTTTTTTGCTAGTGAAGTCAAACTTTCTTTTGTGAATAGCTTGGGTTGCCATTTGCTCATTTCCTCACTGGTATGTTGCTCTTTTTCTTGCTTCGTGAGAGTCCTCTGTTCAAAGAATTTCTGTTTTGATATACATGGTGTAAACGGGTCCTTTAGCCTGTTATACCTGCTAGTGTCCAGCCTTCCCTGCCAGCTTCCCTGTGTGAAGAGACATCATCTTTGAATCCTTAGCAGTCCACTGCATGGCCTCTCCTCTCCAGTACAGACGCTTGGTAAATATGCCACAGTGAATATTGGAATTCTTTTCATCCAGGCTACTTTATGAACCTCCTGCTCCCCTGGAACTAGAAGGAGGTCCATTGAATCCACACACTCCCCTCACTCAGAGCAGTATGCAAGTTGTGTTGTCATCTTCTTCATGCACTGGGCAGTATTTGTGAGGCTCCCTTTTGTTGTGCTTGGTGACCCAAGGACCACGTGTTTGCTGAGCAGTGCTCTGGCATGGAGCTGCACCCTCAGCTCTGAGCATCTTTCGTGTGCCTGGAACTAGAGATGCGCAACTGGAGAAACCCTTTACTGTAGCTGGATAGGACAGAAGTCAAACAAATGCAGTGTGAGGGTGATTTTTAAGCAGGATGCCTGGGGGAGAGCTCACTGTGAAGGCTGTGAAGGACATGGAGATGGAGGACTTAGCCAGCAGGTGTACCCAGGGGAGGCCTTCTCAGCAATGTCACCAAGGTCCCCAGACCTAGCAGACCTGATGCATCCCTGGACAACAGAGAAGTCAGTGTGACCTGCAGTGAGCCAGTTAAGGGGCTGGGGAAACAACACCCATCAACCGGGCTTCGCACCATTGTCAGCATTCTGCTTCTCCTCCAGATGGGTGGACGGGTAGGGAACAGAGGAGGGGTGTGGCTTGCCATCTATTACAAAAAGCCAGCTCTGACTGACAGGTTGGGACCACTGGGGCTGGTGGGCAAAGGTGCAAGCGAGGATCTGAAAGAACCCTGGGAGACTGGAGCAGTCAGGTGAGAGAGGAGGGCATTTGGGACCATCTGGGCAATGCCAGAGGCCACAATGGAGAGAGGTCAGATTCTGGGTGTCCAGCAGAGCCAACCACATTTCCTGGTGTAAAATGTGTAGGAAAGAGAAGAATAAAGATTGGCTCCAAGGAATTGAGTTTCAGCAACTGAAGGACGAGATCGACATTACCCACGATGGAGGAAGACACAGGTGGAGCAGGTTGAAGCGCAAAGGGGAGAAACTCAAGTTCAGGAATGGAGGATGTGAGGACTGCGCCATCCACATGGAGGGGCTGAATACGCAACTGAATACATGCACTGACAAGAGTCATAGAGAAGAGCTGGGATTACAGGTGTTTTTCCTTTCTCTTCTTTTCTTCCTCCTCTAGTTGTTGTCTTTTTTTTTTTCAAAATTTTAAAATCATAAGCAACTTTTGCTCTTATAATAGAAAAATCCATATTTAATTAAAAATAATAATAGTGCTAGACATGATGGCACATGCCTATAATCCCAGCACTTGGGAGGCTGAGGCAGGATTGCTGCAATTTCAAGGCCAGCCTGGGTTACATGGTGAGATCTTGTTTCAAAAAAGTCAAATAAACAAACAAAATAATAATAGCATGTGAGTTAGAAAGTATGGGTGGAATAGTTTTGTACTAAAGATCTTTCTTTTAAATCTGCTTTCGTGTGCAGAACTTGAAATTCAAATCTATACAGCAAACATTTCCCGTGATCCTGTCTCAAGCCAGGTGACCTGCTGGGTTCCAGGGATTTGAAGTGAACAAAGACGGTCCCTGCCCTGAGGGAGCTGCTGTTTTAGATGGGTGACCCCCAGGGCCCATGTCATACAGGCATGGTCCCCAGCATGGTTCCTTGGGAAGATGGTGGAGGCTGTAGGAGGTGGGTCCTTAGGCCACTGGGGACCCAGCCCCTTCTTCTTTTCTTTTGTTTCCTGGCATAGAGCTGAGCTGTTAGCTCCATCGTGTGTCCGTCACACGGCCACCCGGCAAGCCCACCTGAGCCTCAAAGCAAAAAATCTGCCTCGCCTTAGACTGAAAATTCCAAAACTATGAGTCAGAATAAATCTTTTCTATTAATAAATTAATTATCTCCAATAAGGGGACTAATACAGAGCTCAAGGTTCAACAGACTGTAGGGGTGACTTCAGTAAGCCCCATGATCCAGGTCTAAACCAAGAAGTGGGGACTGTGAGGGGCAGAGGGAACCACAGATCCTACTTGTATTGGGGTATAGATCCAGTAATGACACCCCAAACTCTCACTAGCTGAGAGGGAGGCCTTTGGGGAGGTGACTGGGTCTTGGGGGCACTATAGCAGAAAATGCGCCCCCTCCAGCCAGTATACTTTAATTTCTGTTAGTTGCTCAGGTAACAATTCCTGTTCAGTTCCTGTTACTTCTGTTTCTTAGAAACAGCTGGTCCCTGTGATGCTCAGTGTAAGAACCAACCAAAGACAGTCAAGTATTCTGCCTCTGTACTTCCCCTTTGCAACTCCAGAAAAGCTTCCCCCCGAACCTTCAAGGCCTGACATTTTGAGGAATAATTGGTTCCTTGACTGTGTCCCTTGATGTAAATAAATCCGCCTCTAAATCCTGGATGTCATTTTGGTGACATATATAACTTGCTGTTAGGAGGTGGTGTCTTGTGGGAAGAGGAGGGTCCCTGCAGGTGTGACCTGGAAGGGTTTATCTCCCTCTTGGGCTCCTCCTTTCATGCTCTGCTCCTTGGCTGCTGTGACAGGGCAGCTTCCTCTGCCAGCCCCCTCCAGCAACCTGCCTGCCTTGGAGCTGGCTGACCATGCACTGAAGCCGTGAGCCAGGATAACCTCTCCTCCTTTAGGTTGTGTGTGTTAGGTAGCGTGTCCCAGCGATGAGAAAAGTGGCTAAGACAGCTATGCAACCTAAACGCCCACAGTGTGCAGATCATATAGAAGTGCAGGGATGGGCGATCAGGTCTATCTTTATTGATCACAACGCATGAGCCCAGGAAGTGAAGGACACTGCTGGGCACAGGGCAAGCCCTCTCCCCACACGTAAGTGAGCCAGGATCCTGCAGTCACCTCCAGGTAAGGGACTGGGCCAGCTGACCTTCATGGGAACCTCCTGGGTCCCCGTCAGCATGGTAATGCAGCTGCAGTCTGTCAGTGGGCTTGGGCCATGAGCAGGCCTGTTCTTCTTTGGTACAGGGGACAGGCCTGGCTGCGGCTGATGCTCCTCAGCTCCTCTGAATGCGTAGTAGGGAAAGGTGGGCATGTGGCAAATGGGTCTGCAGTTCACACTGGAGCTGGAGAATGGAAGGAGCCAGGCGCTAGTCCAGTCCATCTGGCCCACAAGCTCACCGCAGGCCAAGAGCAGAAGACAGTAGGAGGGAACATCCGTGACACTCCTCCAGTGTCATTATGTCATTTAAACGTCACATCAACCTTGTAAAGCAGGTGTTAATAGCCTCTTTTTATAAGGGAAGAACTTACCCAAGGATACACAAGAAGGGACTGCAATTCATGCCCAGGTCTATGTGGCTCTATGAGCTCAACCATCATGCCAACAGGGCCCACTGTTCTCTCTGCCCTTCATGTTTCCTTCTGGGTTTGGACATGGATCATGGCATTTACTGATACCATGTGCTGGCCCAGAGTCCCACAGGACTGGCCACCCCCCCCAGCAAGCTCTGCATGGCCTGCTGCCTGCACCTCGGCTGCCTGAACCACCCCCGATCTCCCTGCTTCTGGACCCTGAAACAACTTCCCATTTGGGGGCTCAGAGCTGACATTCAGCCCTGGCTTCCCTCTTTCTCTCCATTCACATTACTTTGATTTTCATGGGCAGAGGGCAATGGTCACATATGTAGTTGTCTCACATCAAACCCCCAAGCATTGTTTAGAGCACCCCTCATTGGGGGGTCCTGATGGGCCTCCCTGCCACTAAGGGAACTTGAGGACCCAAGTGTTGCCCCTTCCGGACCCTGGAAGGGGTTCGTGGGCACGGAGCTAAGCTAAGCCAATTGGATGTTACCATTGAGGGATCTCACTTTGAAGCAGGCAACTGAAAGACAGAGGCAGAGAACAATTTGCATAGTTGGTGCAGGCAGCACGGTGTCCACTGGAGCTGGCAGCATCCAATAGTGACCGTGGCCAGCAGGAATGGCATTGTCCTGGCCAGAGTGTGTCTCCTGTCTGCTTTTCAAGCCTGATACTCTGGGGTTCCTTTGATTCTGTGCAACTGGGACCCTATGAACACATGCCCCTTTTACTTACGACAGATGGTGGGTGGAATTTTGCCTACAGTGAAGGATCCTACTTGCAATGAGTACATCCTGCTTCCATCTGCCAAGGGTCATTGCATCCCCATGAGGTAGGCCTCTATCCTCGGCCCAAGACCCCCAGACAGGGTTTGCCTTTACAGGGGTGACCCTGAGCCTGCACTGTGAGCAGTGTCCCATGCTCCTGGCAGGGCATTGCCAAGGGGACAATCCACATTAGACTTGCCTAGGGTCTGTTCTCAAAGGTGACACTGGGCAGAGCTTAGACACCTCTCTCTACTTCACACTGTGTCTGTGAAATCTACACTGACTTGACCCAGTCTAACCTCCCAATGATTCACATCATTTCCAAAAGCTCTAACTCTAAAATTTCATCATTGGAAACTCTGTTCAATAATCTGAGTTTAAGAGAATATTCCCAATTTGTTACACAAATGCATCCCAATCTCGGTCTCCATCTATCAAGATCAAAAAACATCCAGCAATTTTTTTTTCTATGTAGCATCCCTATTTCATCTGGGGAAAATCTGTAAGGTTTGATAAAACAATGTGGTGACTGTTTACATTTTTAAATAATTGTCACAATGAAAGACACATTGCCATTAATGACCCTGAAAATCTTCCCATTCATTTCAAACACTTAGGTCATCACTTTTGCCACTTTCCGAATAGTGTTGGAAGTCTTTTGTGAATGTCTTTAGTTGTCTCAATGTCTTGACTCGGTTCAAAACATTTACCTTCCCATGGTCATTTTTACTTTGGGAAAGAACCACAAGTAGCACAGGGCCAGATCCAGTGAGTTAGGTGGGCGAAGACATGCTGTTGTGTTTTTACCAGCCTGCCTTTCCAGTGGAGAGCACGTGGCAGCAGTATTTATCATTATTTTTATCATATCTCGTAAAGCTATTCATGAAAGAGGACTTCCCTAACTGTTCCAGGGAGTGGCAAGAATGGTGGTATAAGTGTGTTTGAAATAAAAGGGAAGATTCGGAAGGGGATTAATGGCAGTGTGTCTATTACTGTAATATGCTTTTTAAATTCACTGTAGATTTTGATCACAAATACTTTATGGGTACTGATTGGTGGCTTCTGCAGGCCAGTGAGACCAGTCCTACTCTGGATAATATGCAAATTTCAGGAGAGGGAGAATTGTTGTAGTTTAGCTCTAGAATACCCCCCAAAAGTCTCGTGTGTTCAGAGGTGGGTTTTTTAGAAGGTGACTGGGTTATGAGGCACTGTACTCACCAGTGGATTCATCTATTGATGAGTCCCTCTTCTGTTAGGATATGGGGTTTGGTTGGAGGAGGTGAGTCACTGGGGTATGACCTGGAAGAGTGTATTTTTCCTTGTCCCTGGCTCCTCCCTTCCCTCTGTTTCATGGCTGCCCTAGGTTTAAGCAGCTGACTTCCTTACGTCCTTCCACCATTCTGTTTCTGCCTTGAAGCCTGCCTACCATGGGCTGACCCCTCTGAAATCATGAACCAAATTAAACCTCTCCTCCTTTAAATTGTGGGTTTGGATATTGTGTCTCAGTGATTGGAAAGCTGACTAGTACAGGAAATTGGTACCAGAGAGGTGGGACTGTTGCTATGATTGAATCTGACCATGTTGGCCAGAAGACTTTTTAACCGGTTCACTGGAGGAGCATAGAAAGTTTTGGAGATGTAAACTACAGGAGCTTGAGAATGCTGTAAGCAGAGCCTGATGGCTGATTCTAGTTGAAGCTCAGAAAATCAGAATTCTGATAGGAATGTAGATAGTAAAGGCCAGGCTCCTGATGTTTCAGCTGGGTACAAGAACTCGACTGGCAGTTGGACAGGAAGCCATGTATGTTATACTCTGGCTAAGAATTTACTTACATTTTGCCTATGTCCTGAGACACTGCAGGAAACTGGGATTAAGAGTAGTAGATTAATTAATCTGGCAGAGGAAATTTCAGTGCAGTCCAACATTCAGACTATGTGGTATGGGTACTGCTGGTTGTGTTTAGCCAGCTTTATGAGGAGAATTGGGGGGGGGGCAAATAAAGCAGAATATAAAAAAATTAAAATTAAAATTTCAGCCCAGAAGTAACCCCATATGGAGCTGGGGCCAAAAGAGGTATGGCTGCTGAAGAAATTAAGTGTCATTAAAAATAAATCAAGTACTTTGCACAGGGACGAAAAGAAACCAAGTACTTTGTACCAAGGGAATTACAAGAATCAGCAAGACTTCACCCACCCAAGTTTCAAAGATGCAAAAGTATAAATATTGCATTTGAGAAGAGAGCCCCTGGGTCCCCTGCTCGAGAAGGGCCCGTTAGGGAATTGTTCCCTGGGGTTCCTTTCACTGTGTTTAGCCATCTAGGCACCCAGAGGCTGCCACTGCTGCCATGATCCAAGTGGGTCTGACTGCTACTCACAATATGGCAGACTTTGGCATTGTCCACATGATAGTGTGCAGAATGTAAGAGTTGAAGGGTCAGGGAGGCATACGCCCAGATTTCAAAGGAAAGACCTGAAGGTCAGGCAAGGACCCCCAAAGAGGATAGGGCAAGAAGCCAAAGGTGTAGTGGAGACCCAAAGAATTCAGAAATGCCAAGAACATGTACAGTCTGCTGGGGAAAGCTGCAGGCGACGAAAGGAGTCAGTCCAAGAGAGGCGTTGCGGGCGGCAACCAACAAAGCTGTAGGGGTGAAGCTACCCTTGGGCACTCACCACCATGTGCCTCAGATGCCAGACATGGAGATGCAGAATTTAATGTCTGGCCTGTTGGCTTTTGTTTTTGCTTTGGCCCACTTCCTTTTTTAATTCCCCTATTCCTCTCTTTTGGAACGGGAATGTTGGCTCTACGCTATTATATTTTAGAAGTATTTGACTTTCTTTTTTATTTTTGTAGTGGCTCACAGCTATGAGTTTGCCTTGAATCTCAGAGCACAGTTTGGACTTGGACGCCTCAGCAATGCTGAAATTGTTATGACTTTAACAACTCTTTTTTTGGAGGGGGGACTAGGGGTGGGAACCAAGGCCTTCGCACTGCCTTTTTTCATTTTTTGCTTTGACATGGGGGTCTCACTAAGTCACTAAGTTGTCCAAGCTGGGCTTCAAATTTGCACTCCTCCTGCCTCGGTCTCCCAGAATGCTGAGATTACAGGTACGCACCACCACACCTGACTACTTTGGCAACTCTTAGAGATGGACTGACGTATTTTCCATTATGAAATAGACTTGAACTTTTTAGGAACCAGGGACAAAATCCTAAGGGTTAGATCTAAAATCTCCCTCAGAAGTCTAGTGTGTTCAGAGGTGGGACTTTGGGGAGGCAACTGCATCGTGAGGGCTTTATATTCATTAGTGAGCGCTCATGTGCTGCAAGGAAGTAGGTGGCAGGAGGAGGTGGGTCACTGCGGGCATGACCTGCAAGGTGTATTCTTGCCCTGGGCTCCTCCCTCCCCTCGCTGCTTCCTGGCTGCCAGGCAGTGAGCAGCTTTCCTCCACCATCCTCTTCCACCACAATGTATCAGCCTTAGAGCCATCTACCGGGATCTGAGCCCTCCGACACCGTACCGTGTGTCAAGCGCATCTCTCTGCCTTTGAGTTGCAGCTGTTGGGCATGTTAATTTTGTCCCAGTGACTAACACAGAAGAGTCTTGTGAATGTAGAATGAAGCATAATTAGAGCAGAGTAGACAGACAACAAATCCTCACGTTCATACTTGAGCTGCTGGAAAAGCCACTCGTCAGCTTCTTAGACCTCCCTTTTCCATGGGAGCTACTATGACTTGGGTGTCTGCCACTTGCAAGCTAGAGTCCTTCTTACCTGCCCATCCGAATCACTGAACTTCCCCTCAGGGGCTAGAAGGCCTGAAGAAACTTGGGCTGGGGAGAGGAATTTGTTTACAGCGCAGAGAAGAGGAGTGATAGAAGGGAAGCCAGGCAGAAGCCAAGCCAGGCAGGGATCTTACCATGCAGGAACTGCTCTTCTGCATCCTGCAGCCTCGAGAAGCTCTCCCTCCCCTCCCTTGGCCCCCGCAGTGCCACTCACCTGCTGAACCAGCCTCTCTGCCTTTGTAGGCTCTGTGAGGTCTTCCATGGAGGCCACCCTCAGCCGCACGAGGAGGAAGCCTCTGTCTGCACCTGCACGTTGGTTAAGAGAAAGAAGGAAATACAGTCCAGACAGGTGAGGAATCAGGTGGTACTTGTGGGCAGCCTCTGCCCTGCGCCCCGCCTCATGTAGGTGTGCACCAGCACATGTGCTTGTGTCCGTGCTCATCCAGGAGCTCACACTGGCTTGCTTCAAAGAGCAATCAGGATCCCCTCTCAGGGGTGATCACACCCACGGCAGTGTCCTCTGTTAACAGTGAAAGCCACCATGGCTTGGGGCACACGTGGAGATGCCAAAAGGGAAGCATGAGGAAGGACTAGTGAATGTAGGATATTCTCAAGCCCGGAAAGTCCTGAAGGAGCTGCTGGGGAAGGGTCTGGCCAGGAGATGCTGAGAGAAGCTGGTCTGGGACACCCACAGCCAGTCCTTCTGGGTTTAAATTGCTGGGGGTAGAAGTGGACCTCTAACCCAGCCTTCCTGGCTTAGCAGCTCTACCAGAAACTTCTGTCTCTGGTGCAGGCCTCATCTCTTTCGCTGGCACCTCAAAGCTATTTCTTCCAATGATAATGTAATTAGATTTGACCTAGTCACTGCTCTTCTAGAAGTTTATCCTGCATGAAAGAGCACACACAGGAGAAATGCACTGTTCACTGCAGCGCTGTTTGTTGTGGAATTAAGCTAAATTGCCTCCCATACAGGATTGGCTAAATAAATGACAGGGAGACAAAGGAAATACTGAGTGACCATGGAAAAGAATGGGTAAGGCATAGTGGTGCAATCTTGTAATCCCAGCACTTAGGAGACTGAGGCAGGCATATTCACAAGTATGAGGCCAGCCTATGCTACATAGTGAGTTCAACACCAGCCTGAACTACATAGTGAGACTTGTCCCAAATAAATAAATAAATAAATAAATAAATAAATAAATAAATAGCTTTCTGTGGGGAGGAGAAAACGGAGAATTGATACTCAATAGAATAAAATTTTAGTTATGTGAGATGTATCAGTTCTAGAAATCTACTTCCCAGTGTGCTTATCAATAACTGTTCTGTACACTTAAAAACCTGGTAGGATAGATCTCATGTTAACAGTTCTTACCACAATAAAAAAAAGAGAGGATGAAATCAAAGAGCTAAAATGCAAGATAATGAGGATGAACTCAACATACAAAATGAATGAAAATATTTTCCTAACTCTGAGAAAAAAAAGAATAGCAGTATTATAAAGATCTGACTTTATCAAATTCTTTGCTTGTATAAAAAAAGATGAAAGATATACAGATACAGATCAATTATGTAGGTATGTGTGTGTGTATATATATATATATATTGAGTATGAATTCATGTGAATGTTTTCTGTAGTCAACAAATAATGAAGACAAGTATTTTAATACGAAAACATTAATACATTGAGATTTTAAACAGAAAAGTACAATGAGGAGCCTATGTGCTTTGGAATCAAACAGGCTTTTACTTGAATCCCTTTACCATCTTTCTAGGACAATCCCATTACCTCCCTTATATCTGCTTTGTCCTTCCAAGGTTGTTTTGCAGGATAGGTTAGAAGAGATGTGCAAAACTCAGAGAGCGTTGAGCTGGTACCAATGCTTACTGGTTGTGAAATATTTTTACAACACCTCTGCATGGAATACAAAAGATGTCAGATAAGGTGGTTGTGAGACAAGGTGAGGATACTCAGGGGTGAGGCATAAGGACAGAGGGACTTTGGAGGCAACGGCTACAGGCTGACAGGAGCTCTGTGACATGAGCTCTTGCCCTGGACTTAGCTGCTGTCCCAGAGCTGCTGCTGTGGCCTCTCCAAACTTCACCCTAATTACTTCAGTATTTTAAGTCACTACGATGGCACAAACCCCAGCAATCCCATCCAGTGAGCCTGTGTCTAGGGCTGGAACAGAGGTTTCCAAAGCTTCAGGTCACTCTGTGTGTGTATGTGTGTGTGTGTGTGTGTGTGTGTGTGTGTGTGTGTTTGGAGTGGGAGCTCAATATGTTGCCCGGGCTGGGCTTGAATTTATGATCTTCCAGCCTCAGCCTCCTGAGCAGCTGTGATTAAATTTGGGACCTTGTTGGTGCCCAGTAATTACTCAGCAGTTAACTTCATAGAAAGGCACATTCAATGCAACTTCCTTCCCCACAGATGGAGAAGGGATTGAGGTCCAGAGAAGGAAAGGGATTGGCCCGAGACCACTCAGCTTGTTAAGGGCAGTGCCAAGATATGAAACTACTCCCCCGCACTGCCAGCCCTGCTCCCTCCACGTACTCTACCTAACTGCTTAGTGCTGACTTCGGCAAGAACCACTAGGTGACCATGAAGAGACGACATGGATGAGAGAGCCTTTCCCTCCCAAATCTTTAAGCTTGCAGATACCCCAGAGACTCCTAACCCCAAAACCTCAAAGATCACATAGGAAAGTCACTTAC
>RJWT010012924.1:0-14266 GCA_004365215.1 Cuniculus paca | reverse complement strand
CTTTCCCTGAATGTATTCATCCATGTTAAATATTGTTAAATTAAACAATTGTAGATTTAGACACAAACACGTTTTTGTGGTGCTAGGTACTGAACTGAGGGCCTCACTCAGGCCAAGCAAGTACTCTACTATTGAGCTACATTCCTGCCTGAGATATATGGATATTGGAGTTTGGAGCTGGCAGCCTCACTAAGTCACTATGTTACACAGGCTGGACTTGAACTTGTGACCTTCCTGCCTCAGTCTCCCAAAGTGCTAGGATTACACACATGTGCCATCATAGTTGGCTTAATGAAGTCTCAAAAATACTATGGGGAGTCAAGCATGGTGGTGCATGTCTGGAATCATAGCACTCAGATTGGCTAAGGCAGGAGAATCACACGTTAAAGGTCAGTATGGGTAACTTAGCAAGATTCTGTCTTGAAAGGTAAGAAAAGTAAAAGGGGGGACTAGGAATATAGCTCAGTGGCATAAGTGCCTGCCTGGCAAGAGGAAGGTGTTGAGTTGGATTCCTGGTATCAAAAATAAAATAAAGATAGGGGATTTAGCTCTGCCAGGCATAAACACCTGCCTGGCAAGCGCAAGGTCGTGAGTTTGATCCCCAGCACACACACAAAAAATAAGTTTAACTTAATTTAATTTGAAAAATAAAATAAAATTGCTAGAATAATATACTTTTGCTAGGGATATAGCTCAGTGGCACAGCACCTGCTTGGCAAGCATGAGGTCATGAGTTTGATTCCCCATACCAAAAAAAAAAAAAAAAAAAGGAAAAGGGGGAAGTGGCTGGAGGTATAGCTCAGTATGAAGGCTCTGATTTCAATTTCCGGTACCTCAAAAACTTCATCAAGAAGGTAATTTTGGGGACTGAGGGTAGAAAGCTCAGTGGTAGAGTGCTTACCTAACATAGATAATGCCCACGGTTTGATCCTAAGCACCACCACCAAAAAAAAAAAAGTAATTTCTGAAGCAAAGTTGTAAAAGATAGATGTAGTTTACCAAAAGGCAGAAAAAACATTCCAGGCAAAGTAATGCCATCTGAAATGGAGAGTATCTGGGAAAAAAAAACAGAGGAAAAGAAGACATGAAATTAGGTTTTTTAAATGATTATAATCATGCATTTTTAAGTAATTGAGGAGATACTGGAAGCTACTTCAAGATTACAAGATAGAAATATCAGCCAGGGATTTACTTCAGTGGCATAAATGCCTGCCTGGCAAGTGCAAGGTCGTGAATTTGATCCCTGGTGCCACTAAAAAAAAAAAAAAGAAAAAAGAAAGAAATATCGAATTAGTACTTAAGGGCATTCTTAGGCTAAAATAAGTAAAATAGGAAGATATGACAGAGAAGAGTTCATGGATCTGGAAAAAAAGATAACTTTTTTCAAAAACCATAGGCAAAAAGACTTACTATCAGAAACATCATACACCAGAGAGAAAGCGTAAGGAGAAATGACAATCTCCAGACTAGAATTTGGATAGTTTTGAGTTTTCTAAGTTACACTTTAGTATGCTTTCTAGAATTATTACAGTACCTTCCTGTATTTTATAATAAAAATCATTATACAAAACAGAACCAATACTGTGTGTGTGTGTGCACGCACTCATGTGCATACAGCTAAAGAACAATAAATAAATGTTCATGTATCCACCACCTACTTTAAGAAAGGTAAAATGTAATTGGTTCGAAGCTCCCTAACTGATTATATTCCCTTCCTTACACCTTCCAGCAGTAACCACTGCGGTGGAGTGATAACTGGTGGTCAACTTGTAATACCTGCTGAACTAAATCAACACGGCGCTGAGCATGGGTGGCCCACATGCTGAGGACTGTTGCCAAGATAAAAAGGAGAACTGGAGAGGAAGAGTTTAGTGTTATTGGTTCCCCTGTTACTGTGGGTTCTCCTGGAGGAGGCTCTTGAGCTTCTTTCCTGATAAGAACTTGGCTGTTCTCATCATCAGAGGAGCTCAGGACCTTGCTGTTGCTGAGAATGGCTGGGTTCACTTTGGGAGAGCTCTGGTCTTTACCACTTCCTGGCTCCAGAGGGGATGAAGGTGTGCTGTCCAATCTCCAGAAGCTCATCACGCTGGCTTCCTAATATAAACTTGGCTGTTCTCACCATCAGAGGAGCGCTGGACCTCATTGTCACTGAGGATGGTTACAGTACTTTTCGGTGGAGCCCTGGTTCTTATTTTGAGTGTTACTTCTTGGCTCCAGTACAGAACCCTCAACCTACAGGCACAGATCTTTCATCCCACTGGTACAGACCTTTTAGCTTCCACCACTGACCTTTGGGCCTTCCCAGTGCAGATCTGTGAAATAGACTTGCATGAGTCACTGTTGTGGGCTCTAGGCCTCCAGTTGGACTGTGGGGGGCATTGTCATAGGCTCTAGGTCTTCAGTTGGACTCATGCAGGACATTGCTATGGAATCCAGGCCCTCAGCTGAATTCCTTGGGTCTTGGTGTGTGGACAGATTTCCTGTACTTCTTGTATTTAACTCCTTGGCTGGCTATTATAAAATAATAGTATAAATAATGTGTCTTGTATGTAATTATTTTCCTTGAAAATCCCTAACTACAACAACCACTATCCTGAATGCTGATAAAAATCATTCCTTTTATTCTTTATACTTTTATGACACACATGTATCTCTGAAAAGTATAGTTTGGTCTGCTTTTGATTTGCATATATATGTGAACAGAATCATAGTTTATACAGTTTTCTGTGACTCATTTTTTTTTTCACTCAGTGTATTTTACCAACATTAACACAAGTTGACGTATGTACTGGCAAGTCATCATTTCTACTACTATATACTATTTTATTATGGGGGTAAATCATAATTTTAAATCCCATTCTATTTTAGTTGGAATGGATTTTTTCCATATTTTCTGTAATAATAAAAATGCCACTTTGAACATTCTTGATTATATCTTCTGTTATGATTAAAGAAGTTTTCTACAATGTATATCTAGGAGTAGAATTACTAGATCAGAGGTTATAGACAAGCTCAATTTTACTAAGTAATAAACTGTTTAACGAAATAGTAGTATCAATTTGGATTCCAATAGTAATAAATGTGATATCTCATCAATCCACA
The DNA here is from genome assembly GCA_004365215.1 of Cuniculus paca. Taxonomy (NCBI): domain Eukaryota; kingdom Metazoa; phylum Chordata; class Mammalia; order Rodentia; family Cuniculidae; genus Cuniculus; species Cuniculus paca. The sequence continues at coordinate 11,164 of RJWT010012924.1, read as the reverse complement.
TTTTTTAGTATCATTTATCAGATTCTTACATTTCTATCAGCATGAAAAGCATGGTTTAGTTTACATTTCTTAGATTACTAATTAGGATAAGCATCTTAAATGTCATTTGGGTTTTCTATTCTTTCTTTTTCTCTTTTTTTTTCTCCCTCACTACCAAGGATTAAACACAAGGTCTTGGCACTGAGCTACATCCAATACTGCCCACCACATACATTTTGAAACAGTCTCAGTAAGTAGTTAATTTGCTCAGGCAAGGTACAAACGTGATCCTCCACCTAAGCCTGCCATGTAGCTGGAATCACAGGCACTACATCTAGCTTATTCTTTATAGGAATTTTTCTCTGGAGTCCTACATTGGATAACAACCTTTTGTTGATTATATATACAGTATTATAGATATTTTCTCCTAGCTTGTAGCCTTGTTTCTTCACTCTCGGTGGAGTACTTTGATGAAAAGAAGTTATTGAATCTTCTATAGTAAAATGTATCAATTTTCTTCCAGTACAGTATTGGGACTGAACCCAGAGGCCCTTTACCATTGAGTTCTATCCCCAGCCCTTTTTTATTTTGGGACTAGGTCTCACTAAGTTGCTATCTTGTGTTACTCTCTCATTATTGAGGCACAATACCCAACACCCACAACTTAAAGGTTTATTTTGGTTCACTGTTTGCAGAGGTTTCAGTCCATAGTGGCTTGCTCCAAGACAGGGCAGTATGGCAGAAGGGCATGACAGAGGAAAGAGAGCTCATGGGGTGGAACCCAGGAAGCAGACTGTAATTAAGGGAAAAGGAGAGAGATAGACCCTTCCAGGCCATGCCCCAGTGACTTACCTCCTCCCAGCAGGCTCCACCTCCCAACATCACATTTAGCTATAAAGTCATTAGTGAACTAATCCACTGATGAGTATCATACCCCTACAGTCCAATCACCTTCCCAAAGTTCTACTTATGAGTGCATGAGGCTTTGAAGAGACATCTAGATATAAGCCATAACAGTTGCCAAGGTTAGTCTTGAATTTAGCGATCCTCTTGCCTCAGTCTTCCAAGCAGCTGGATTACAGATGTGTGCCACTGTACCAGACTAAAATATACCAATTTTTAAACTTACTACTTTTATTTTTGCAGCTCCTAAACTTTCTACTTTTCATGTATTATTTAGTAAGTCCTTCCTTATCTCTGAGGTCATGATATTATCTCACAGCTTCTTCTAAAAGTTTAAAAATTTTGCTTCGACCCTTTTAGTCCTTAATTCATCTAAAATTCTTATTGTTGGTACAATATGAAGTGAGGATCTAGTTTTTCTATATAGATAACAAATTAAGTACCATTTAAAACCCATTTTCTTTTTGATTCACAAGGCAAGTAGCAAGTTTCCAATATATCATTTTTGAACTCTTGACTTTTTTTCATCAGTTTACTTGTAATACTGTGTTGGACTACAAATATGCTATATTTATAATAGTTTTCTAAGTGTTGATACCTGGAAAAGTATGGCAGTCAAAAATACTGTTTGCTAAATACTTCTGTTTCTTCCCCTTCTCAAGTATCACAACAGAATTGTACTTCCTGGTCCCCTTGTGGCCCAGTAGGGTGAGATGATTAGCTCTGTTCACTGTCTTGTGAAAGAGAAAGACTCACTGAGCATTTAATTACCTGCACAAACTTCTCCAGAACTCTGTTCCTTTAGCTGAGCAACTAGTAATAGTTCATATGGTCGTAGCCTTGGCATATGTTTCAGGAAAACCTGATGTCCAGAACTAGCTGCCAAAGGCATAAGATACAAAAAGGTCAAAGAAAAAGGTAGGTAGATCCAGGACTGCAGGGAGTGAAATGTATTAGGGAATCAAGGACAGAAGAGTGCCTTAGGCGGCAGCAAGACAATAGGTTCTCTACATTCCAAGGCAGGAGGAAGGGGTTTATACGCTAAAATAGACAAAAAAGGGCCCCGGCCCACTGGAATGTACCTAGGCTTATCAAAAACTATCAACAGTTAAGAAACAATTTAGGCATCAGTGGCAGGCACAAAACACTTGGCTAACAACTTTATCCTATATGGTGTTAACAACTTCATCCTATATGGTATTTGGAAAGCATGCCAGGGTCACCAAATATACAAAATGGCAATTACAACCACAATAGCTATAATCATGCAAGCTAGATCTAGATGACTATAATCAGGACTAGCCTACAATAGATTAGTAATGTAAATGAGAAATAAGTCTTTGGCATATTACCACTGAGATTTTAGGGTTGTTACCACAAACTCAAACTCTAATTCAAGAGTCTTGTCTTTCACTATCATATAAATTTCAAAATTGACTTTCCTCAGCTTCTAGAAAAAACTAATGATCAGAGTACACATTGGAGCTGGGTGTTCTGGTGTATGCCTGTAATCCCAGCACTTGGAAGGCTTAGGCAGGAGGGTCCTTAGAGTTCAAGGTCAGCGTGAACTACATCACAAGACTGTCTCAAAACAAACAAACAAACAAAAAGACATCTTGAAGTTCTGTATTGTTTACATTGTTCTGATTTGTTTTGTTTTGTTTTGTTTTTATTTTTTTTACTGGTTTTATTTTGTTTGATTTTATTTATCCCTGATGGTATGGGTAGTTATATTGCAGATAACAAGAGGCATTACGGTAGCCATTATTGATTGCCTTTTTACCCTGTTTAGAAGTCATGTACCATGTTCATTGTTTTGTTGTGATTGACTCTACTCTGTTTTATTTTGTTTGGTTGTATTCTTTTCAAAATAAAAAAAGTTAGAAAAAAAAAAGACACACATTGGAAAACATACAGAAATATTAGAAAACAGTTGGCAGTATCTAAAAAAGCTGAAGACATATATATCCTACAATCCAGCAATCATAGTCCTAGACATAAGTAAAAGAAATGTGTATACATACATATATAGATGTACATGAATATTTTTAGCAAAATTGCTCAAAAAAATAAAAAACTAGAAACAATTCAAATGACCAGTGTAGTAGAATGAATAAACAGTGATTCATTTACACAAAAAATACTATATAACAATGAAAACAAACTACAACTATATATAACACATATGATTTTATAAACATATTGCTGAACTAAAGAAAAACACAAAGAATTTAAATAGAATGATGCAATTTACAATGAATTTTCAAAAACATGTTATTTTTTATTTTGTTAGTAGTAGGGATTAGACCCTGGGCCTTTGCACTGAGCTACATTCCTAGTCCTTTTTATTTTATATTTTGAGAAAGAGTCTCAATAAGTTGCCCAGATTGGCCTCAAATTTACAATTTTCCTGTTTCAGCCTCTGAGAGTGCTAGAATTACAAGTGTGTGCCATCACATTGAGCTTATTTTCATTCTGATTTTGCTTTGTTTGACATGGTATCTTGCTATATTACCCAGGCTGACCATGAATTCCTGGGCTCAGCAATCCTCCTGCCTCAGGCTCCTAAGTAGCAGGTCTGCAGAGCACCTAGCTCTTGGAGATGTTTTTGTTTTGGGTTTTTTGGTTGTTGGTTTTTATGGATCAAATCCAAGACCTCAGGCATGCTAAGCAAGTGTTCTACCACTGAGCCACTTTCCCATCACTGGGATATTTTTAATTAGCCAAACATCTCATGTGAGAATATGGTAACTTTGTTTTCTCCTTTATACACACTGGGTTTTTTTTTTCTTTCTATTTTTCTTCTTACTACACTGACAAGAATCTAGTTCACTGATTAATTTATTATGCTCACATTTTATAAAAATATTTTTAATTTTCTTATGTTTTGTTTTGTTTTTGAGACAAGGTTTTACTGTGTAGTCCAGACTGGTCTTGAACTCACAGTGATCCTCCTGCCTCAGCCTTCCAAGTACTAGGATTAAAAATATTTTTAAAGTAGGAAACAAAGAGACACCCTACAGAAGAACCCAGGTACTAATGGTTCCTCTCAAGTTTATTGCTTCACGAACTTAGTCATTCCTTCTCTTCTCTCAAAAGAATGAAACCCTCCAGTCTGAATGAAAAATATTTATTGAAAATTATGGTTATTCTAATCATTTAAATTTTTCAGCTACGAGAACCAAGTTCAACCCATCTATACTTTCAGGTTAACCCACTTTTAACATATGTCGTAATTTTCAAATTTAGTGTACAATAATGAAAGGAATATAAACAACACCATTTAAAGTGTATGTCAAGCCGGGCGTGGTGGTGCAGGCCTGTAATCCCAGCACTAGGGAGGCTGAGACAGGAGGATCGTTGTGAGTTTGAGACAAGCCTGGGTTACAAAGTGAGCTCAAGGCCAGCTTGAACGGCATAGTGAAACCTTGTCTCAGAAAGACAAGGGCCGGGGATCCAGCTCAGCGGTCTAAGCACCTTCCTGGCAAGCGCAAGGTTGATAGTTCAATCCCTAGTGTGGCAAAAATAAATAAACAAACAAACAAAGTGTATGTCAGCTATCACCCAATTATTTTATATTTATATAGGATTGAGAAATACTTTGGAGGGGGCAGGAATCAAATCGATAATACTTTCCCAAAATAACAAAAGATGCAAGAAGGAAAATAAAATCTCATGGTTATATTAGACAGTAATGTTATTAGGAAAGTAACAGAATCTACCACATCCCTGGAGTTATGAAAGTAAAGTAAAACCTGAATTCCTGAGGCCCACTTACCTATCCATCTCAAGCAAATTATTTCTCTAAAGGGTTTCAAGAGATTTCCTCAGCCCAAATAGTTTGAAAAACAACTTCCCTTTTGTACTTGGACATCTCAGAATATGTCCCATAAAGTCTGAGGTTTAGCTTTTCATCTCTCCAGCTTATATGAAACTGATTAGTGTTAAAGTAACAATTTGCCTCTCTGGGAAATGAAACCTAGACTATGGCAGACAGCTCTCAGGAATCCCTCCTGAATCAAGGACAAGTACAGTGTAACACAAATGGGCTAGTCAAAGGCACATCAGAGGTCATGTAAGTTCTGTTATCCCGTCCCAGTACAGGTGAGTTTTCAGTTTCAGGAGACTCTTCTACCAGGGATCTCTCCAGGATTAACATCTCCCTAGCAAGTACTGTATCTCAATAGCATAGTATTAATGTCACAAATCAGATTTCCCTTGTATTTGTCAACTAAGAGACCACCGAATTTATCTAAAATTAGATAATACAACGTGCCATTCAGAAAATCAGGTTGAATGATCTTTCAGATAAATTTCTGTCTAAATGGGCATAGTGGGAAATGTTGCAATCAACTTGTGAAAGATTTAGTTTATTAAAATTCATTGTTAAACTCCCCAATCACCAATAACTTAATATTTTATGTTTTCCTACAAGTTACAATAGGCCAAACAAAGGGTGGAAAAAAGATGTTTGTAACCCAAGTGGCAAAAGTGTGAGAAGACTTAACTCTTTGTAAAGTCTTACAGTAGAGTTAAAACTTCAAAGTAATATTGGACAAGAAAATATTTTTAAGTCACTGGAAAGTTCTCCTATATTTTTCTGGTTATAGTTCCTAGCTTATGAAAGCAACTAAATAATGACTTCATCTAAGCATCCCTATGAAAAACCAAGAATTCAGACTACAAAAGACTAAAATATTACTCTGGAAGCCTACTCAGACTTATTTGGATGACACAACTTCACCCAAACACAAATAATCTGTTGAGAATATAGCTCAGCAGCATAAGCGCCGGCTTGGCAAGTGCAAGGTCCTGAGTTCAATCCCTGGTACAAAAAACAAACAAACAAAAACCAAATAATGTGTTGCATATCTGGACTAAGAAAATATACATGTTGGCAAAAGATGTGGTCCTTTATATACCATGGTTCTCTTTCTTAAACTATACACTATACTTAAAATCTTTTTGTCAAAAATCTCTATTTTTCTTTGTCTCTAAATATTCAGTTTCATTTTATTTAGAAATTAAAAATGCAGAAGCAGACAATACATGAAGTAGAGAACTGATGTAAAGAATCTCTTAAATGTGGTAATAGGAAACATTAGGAAATGTGAAAATTTTAAGATTTCATTTTAATAAACAATAGTTTCACTTAAAACATTTACTCTTATAAAAATTTAGAATTAGTTTCTCAAGTAAATTCTCAAAGTAGAAGCATCCTTGAATACATCCAATCACATCAAATAGAGGTGTATGTCTAAAAGGGGTTCAGAAGAAAAAACTATTCAGGCCATGTGGTCAAAACTTTGAAGCAAACAAAACTAATTACACTTATTCTTACTCTGAGCCACAGGCAGATAATTCAGTAGCAAATTCTTTAGCATCACCTCACCTAACCACCCCTCCAGACAATATTAATCATTTGGCAATCCAAAGTTAATGGGGAGAATCAAATCTGAAGTACTTACCTTGAGAGCACAAAATATGCAGGAATCTCCCATGCACTTATGTGTTGTGAGCTGCCGAAAGCTACGTCGGAAGATGTCCAAGTGCCACAAAACCTGACAAAAAAGAAAAAATATTTCACTGCTATCATTTAATTTTAAATTCAATTAAACATAGATAATGATTGCAGAAGCAATTTTTATCTGAAGAGAAAAGTTCATTCTAATAAATTAAAACAAATGCCTAAAATGGTGAGATGTCTAACGAGAGGGATAAATGAGCATATTCTGAGGAAAACATTAATTTGATTTCTTTTGCTTTTGTTTTCTTCAAATCAGTTCTGATTATGTAGCGCAGGCTGACCTCAAATTTGAAATGTAACCTAGGCATGTGACAAACTTGTGATACTCCTGCCTCAGCCTCTTGAGTGCTAAAATTATAGGCATGTGCCACCATACCTAGCAGACATATTAATCTGAACATGACATGAAGTTCTCATAGAAAAAAGATGGTATTCCATATATCAAATGTGATCCTGAAGAAGAAATTTATGGGTTAGAAGCCGAAGAATAGGGCTAAGGGTATATTCTTAGTGGTAGAGTGCTTAGCATGTATAACTGCCTAGATTCAATTCCCAACATGGCAAAGAAAAAAAAGAAAGAAAAAGAAAAAAACTTCAGAATAATTTTTTGTTTAATGGTATACATAAGAAAGCCAAGAATATTTTTAAACTTACATTAAAATCTTGAACTACAGGTGGAATTTTGTCTTCATTAGAATTACGATTCTTTTGGGTTTGGTTTCGTTTGATTTTGATTTTTTTTTTAATTGAAAAGTCCATTCATAAAACTTTTACTCCACTTATATAAACTTAATACCTATGTTCTCAACACAATTTTGCTTAGATTGTTCATGAAAATTTCTTAAGACATTAAACAAAGCTAGCCATCATCTCAAGTTATTTCCCCATTAACTTTTTACAGCACATGCATGTTAGGCAAGTATCCAAAAAAAAAAAAAAAAAAAAAAAAATTAAAAAATCACAAAAGCAAAAAAAACTTTAAAAAGTTAAATACATGGTTTGTTTTTTGTTTACTGCTATGTTTGATATACATGAAATAACGAATGTACTTTTACTGCCTCTTTACTTTTACATTTGTTCTTAGGTTGCCTAAAACATTTAAATACAAATAAAATGTATAGCAAAAATAATGAAAGCAAACAGCAGGTAACTTTACAAATAATGGAATGTGAACTGTTTCTGCCTTTATCCAGAGTAAATGTGTGATTGCTTTGTCTAAAGGAACACCCCTGCAGCTGCAGGCAGAGACATGCATGCTGAGACTGCTTGCTCCCCGGGAACATGGGGCTCCACACATGGAGGATCCATGGGTTATCTGTCCTTACCACAGCCTTGGAGGTGCTCCAAACCTCAAAGCACTTACAGTAATACACCTCTTTCTGGAACCAATGATCCCTTTTACTCCCCACCAGGACAAACCAATATGTAGGCAGGTTTCTTTGCTTAGGCATGGAAGCAGTTTTAACACTGGCCCTTGTAAAGCCACAGTGTACCGAAAGTAGTATGAAGAACAACTGAAACTTGTATAAAAATTCCACTTCCCCATATTGGCCATCTCAAGATGAAAACAGATAACAACTCCCTAAATATTAACTGGCTCTACTCCCCAATACTAAACATAAAACCACATGGGAAACATAGAAATTCAAATAGAAGTAACATAAACTTGTCATAAACTGTAAACAAAAAAATACTTGGTTGGACAGCATAGATGACGAATGGTCTACTGTGTAAATTTTAGAATGAAGCAGACAAAAGTTGGAAGGCCAGTTAATTTTCCCCTCCTTCTGTTTCAGCTTCGTCTCCTTGGCTTTCTGATGTCCACAATGTCAAGCTGTCTCTCAGTAATTACATTATTAGCGTGCTGTCCTTGTATGACTCTTCACTTAATGTATCAAGTTCAGCAATGGCTTCATCAAAAGCTGTCTTTGCCAGAGAACAAGCTTTCTCTGGAGAGTTCAGAATCTCGCAATAGAACACAGAGACGTTAAGCGCCAGACCCAACCTGATAGGATGCATTGGCTGCATTTCCTTTTTGCCGATTTCAAAAGCTTCTTGGGATGCTTGTTGTGACTGATCCACAATTCCTTTCTTATCCTCACCAGCAGCAACCTCGGCCAAGTAACGGTAGTAGTCTTCCTTCATTTGCAAATAAGACTTTGTTCTCTACTTGTGAAGCACTGGGGATCAAGAACTTCTCCAAAAGAGACAGTACATCACTGCAGATATCCCTTAGCTCAGTCTCAATTTTCTCTCTATATTCTCAAGCCATCTGCTTCTTTTTCTCAGCACTTTCAGTCTTTTGCTTGATACCTGAGACAACGCTTCAAGATGACCTACAGACTCCTTTTTTATAAAACATTTTTATAAGCAATGGAGAGACGATTTCTCTCCTCTAAAGGTAATTCAGCACCTTGCACAGTTACAGACTTCATGCAGGCTGCCATGTCATCATATCACTCAGCCTGCTTGGCCAGTTTGGCCTTCTGCAACAGCTCATTTTTATCCATGCCTGGATGTTCTGTGTCCCAGGTGGGTGGCAGCAGATGGATGGGTGCAGTGGTCTCTGGGTCTTGATTTTTATTTTTTGAGACAGGCTCTTGCTGTGTAGTCCAGGCTGGTCTTGAACTCATTATATAGCCCACATGGCCTCAAACTCACAGTGATCTTCCTGCCTCAGCCTCCCAAGTACTGAGATTACAGGCATGCACCACCATGCCTAGCTCTAGAATTAGAATTTTTTAACTCTGAGAGAGGTATGCCTGCCTCAAGCTAGGATAAAAAGTAACAGTAATATCAAAAGTGATGATCATTTTCATAGCACATGTCCTTGATGTGCTATGATAAGAATGACACTCTACCTTTGTGGCTTTCTTCCTCACAATCCATAACCCTAGTGTAATCATGACAACAACATCGGTCAAATTTCAATACAGGGCAACCTACAAAATAACCACTACTATTCAAAACTGTCAATGTCATCAAAAACAAGAAAATTTTCAGAAACCATCATAGATAAAAGGAGCCTAAAGAGATATGACAAGTAAATGTAAATGTGGTAATCTGAGAGGAATCCTAAAGCAGAAAAACATTACATTAAAAACTAAGGAAATCAGCCAGGCATGGTGGCACACACCTAAAATCCCTGCACTCAGGAGGATAAGGCAGGAGGAGTGCCATGTGTTCAAGACCAGTATGAGCTACACAGTGAATTCAAGGTCAGCCTGAATTACATAGAAAGACCATGTCTCAATCAATCTATCTACCAATCAATATAAAAACTAAAGAAACCTGCCTGGCATGCCTATAATTATAGCTACTTAAGAGGCTGAGGTAGGAAGATCGCAAATTCAAATCTAGGCTGAGCAACTCATCAAGACATGGTTAGGAAGGAAGGAAGGAAGAAGAGGAAAATAAAAACAAATAAGGATATCTAAATATACTGCAAACTTTATTTAAAAAAGAAAAGATACAATATACAGCATACTGCTTCAGAAATTTCTCCTTGCTAGGAAAACATTTAATGGCATAATACATAAAAAAGCACAATCTTTGGAGCCCCAGAGATGACAGCATACCTCAGAAGCTTCTCTTCTTACTTGTATATGTCTCAAGATATACATTTTAAAAATTCTTTGAAACAGACTATGCTCCCAAATAACAAATGTAACAGGTTCAACACATCTGTGGCAAATATAGCTGTAATTTCAAAAGTTAGAATATCATCTTACAAGCTGGGGGTGGTAGAGGACACCTATAATTCTAATGCTCAGGAGGCTAAAGCAGGAGGATTGCCATGAGTTCAAGGTCAGTCTGGGCTACACAGTGAGTTCAAGGCCAGCTTGAACTACCTAGAGAGACTGCCTAAAAAAAATAATAGTTGGACGTAGTGGCACACATCTGTAATCCCAGCACTTGAGAGGCTGAGGCAGGAGGATCACAGTGAGTTCAAGGCCAGCCTGGGTTACATAGTGAGACCTTGTCTCTAAATAAATAAATAATAGGAAAAGTATATTATCTCATAATAATTATTATTTTCAGCTTATAACATGATTATAGTAAGGACTTGAAAACCATTGTTTCAACCTTTATGGATATAGAAATATCTATGTGTGTATATACAGTTTGTGTTATATGGCACTGGACACTGGAATGGAAAGTAATAAACGCTGACTCAACTGACAATATAAATAGAACACATAGAAAGAAAGAGAATTTAAAACAAAAGACTAGCTGGGCCTGGTGGCGCACACCTGTAATCCCAGCACTCGGGAGGCTGAGGCAGGAAGATTGTTGCAAGTTCAAGACCAGCCTGGGCTACAAAGTGAGTTCAAGGCCAGCCTGAACCACATAGTGAGATGCTGTCTCAAAAAGACAAAAAAATTAAATAAATAAATAAATAAATAAATAAAACAAAAGTCCATTGCCAAGAAGGAAGTAAACAAACACATTTATGTCAATGTCTTATTTTGCCTGCTTCTAAATTACAAAAAGTATTATCAGTATATAAAGTCACTCAAAAATCTTTATGTAGCCAGGAATGGAGGTGCACACTTGTAATCCCAGCACTTGGGAACCAAAGACAGGAAGATCGGCGAGAGTTCGAGGCCAGCCTGGGCTACACGGTGAGTTTAAGGCCGGCCTGAACTACGTACTGAAACCCTGTCTCAAATTAACAAGTCAAAAAAAAAAAATTCTTTATGTGGCTGGGAGTGGTGACACATGCCTGTAACCCCAATCTTTTTTTTTTTTTTT
>RJWT010012923.1:0-22103 GCA_004365215.1 Cuniculus paca | reverse complement strand
GTGGATTATCTTTCTGCTGCTAGAGATGAATCCTTTCTACTCCAAATAAAATGTCAAAATAATCAAGAGAAAATCAACAAACATTACTTTGTATCTACATGTGGGTTCGCCTAAGCATTTATACCTGGCTGATAAGCATATGTAAATATAGAGGGATCTAATTTTTAGCCCTCTTGCACCATCAAATAAAGGTGAATTCCATTGGTCACAAACAGAACGCAATCTCGTACAATGAGTATGAAGAATACTCAGTGTTTGAGCCAGGAATGTGAAGGTGTGATCAAAAGGGTAAGTCTGTTAATGACTGAAGTTCATTTTATATGCACTATTGTTTTGTTATGAACTGAGTGTTTGTTCTAAATTCATATCCTGAAATACTAACCCCCAATGTGATGGTAGTTAGAGGTAAGACATTTAGAAGGAAGTTAGGTCATGAGACTGAAGCCTTCATAAGTGGCATTTACTGTAGCTCCTTCTAAGAAAAGATTTCTTGTTCCTTTCTGCTCCCTGCTGTGGAAAAACAGAGAGAAGATGGCTGTCTGTAAAGAGGAAGCTAAGTTCTACTGGGTCTGACACCTGGTCCCTTAATATTGGAATTTCCAGAACTGTGAGAGCTAAATGTTTGCTGTTTAAGCCACTCAATCTATGGTATATTTGTTATAGCAACCCAGACTGATGGAAACAGTTTCCTACTTAGATTTCTAACCTCCCACTTCCACCTTATAGAAACATCCATTCCAGTCAACCTGCTTTTAATCATCACACAGACTTGCTTGATTTCTCAAGCAGGGCTGTTCCAGAACCATCAGCTTGACCATATAAGCAGATTCCTACCTCCTGAATCTACACCTCTGTGTGTAGACTTCCTAACATGGGCTTCTATCTGTCTTGCCCCTAAATGTCCAAGGACTACTTTCTTATTCAGGGATAATATTATTTATTAGCAAAGCAACCAAATACCTACATAACTGCAAAAGCTGATCTATCCTGTTTCACAACTAATTCTTACTCTGGCTCTTTCAGCTTTAGATCCCCTAGAAATGGTTTTAAAATCCCTGCTTCCACACAAAAAGACAAGAAAAGAGCCAGGACTCCTGCCAGCCTGGTCTACTGCTGAGCCCTACCTAGTGCCACACAGTTCTATATGGTAAGAGATTCATGGGCAAATACTTTGCGGAATGAGTTTTCTTACAATGTTCTTTCCACTCATGTTGGAAGTTTGACAACCAGCAAAACAAGCTGATGCATATGTAATTCCATTTTCACCACACATCGGTTCCCACTTTGTCTCTGAACATTTGCATCTTGAGTTGCAATCTGAAAAGAGAGCTCGTTCATGATAAGAGACAGGTTTGATTCTGAAAAGAAATGTAACAGTATAAAATATTACCTCTTAGCAGGGAGCACCCTTATACTTTCAAAAATCAATGTTTCTGAATGATATAAATTGTACTGCCAACAAAGGTTGCCTGTTGGAAATACAGTTATCATCAGAAATGCCAGGATCTGATCATTAAATGTGAGTTGATTAAGAAACAGCTTTTCCTTGAAAATTATCTTTACAGTGTCCCTTTCTTAGCCTGTGACTTTGCTAAAGTCTACTACGTCTAGGATTGAAGAACATGGTCTATGGAAATGGCCACAAGACAGAAAAATAAGCATTTAGAGAAGCTTATGAAGTTACTTCAATGAATTGCAGGTGATATGCACTTATGTGTGCATATATAAGAATTTCTCTGTCTTTATATCAGTAGAGCAGAGATTGCTAATAATATAATGAAAGAAAAATGTAACCGAAGAGTTAGCATTAAGTATTCTTTCAACATTTGTAGGAACTACATACCCTAATTTTATATTCTTATCACTCACACATTTTTATACTATCAGTTCTTTCCTCTGTATACTATCCCATAGTATGGATCTCCTCCATGTCGTATATAATCTTTGGTTAGTGAATTTCACATTATTTGAATAAATGATTTGTTATTTCATAGAATTTTATTAGAAGCCTAAATGCTACCTTTAGGAGGATGGAAGTTGCTCCTAAATAGGAATGAAATAATATTTCCCCTCAAGGTGTTGGTTCTTTTTGAGTTATTTCACATAACATTGTTTTCTCTCTCTTCTCTCCTTCTCTTTTGTTCTCTCTTGTTCTCTCATCTTGTCCCTGTTTGTCTCCCAGAATTCCTTCTCCCTCACTTCTAATCCTTCTCCTCTTTCCTTCAGCACTCTTCATATTCCTCTAGTCTTCTCCGAGGCACTTACACAAAGGTAGGTCCCTGCTATCTGCTCCAGATGTTCCACTATGGATCACTCAAAACTCACTTGCTCCTCTCTCATTTCAACTGTATTATCTTTTATTTGTCCACCCCTTTCCCCATGCTTTTTGACAGAGATATTTGAGGGACTTAAATAAATTATGCACTGGAATGCACACGCAGGAGAGGCACAAGCTATATGCTTTATTCACTCCCGTATCTGCAGCACCAAGAACAATTCCTGGCACACAGTAGACTAAGAAACAAGATTTCCGGGAAGTCAATTATCAAAGAAAAATGATATTTTATTTTGGAGAAAAGAACTAGTCCTTTTGGCTTTAGCCTCAGAGAGATATTTCCTGTAATGATTGCAGTCATATTTCAATTGATGTCATCTTCCATCTGGTAGAACTACTAAGGATTTGGTCATCTTGAAGTCACTTTAAACAGAACGAAAGGGTCTGGGCCCCCTGGTAAATCCTACAGGAATATTTAATAGTATTCTCTTCCACAAATTATTAACTGTTATCTAAGACTGTTTGGTAGGATCTGTTAAAACTATAAAAGTGAGCCTTTGAAATCCCAGAATCCGGCCATGATGGGTACTGTATGACTGAGATCATGGGAGTCTGGGATTGAAAGAAAACTTGGTGTGATATGGGTTACCCACTCATGTGACAGATCAGGATGGTTAGGTCTGGAGTGGTCATGTAACTTTCTCAAATTCATACAATTTGCTAGTGACAAACCTCGATGTAGAACCTTTCCATGCCTTATGATAAGTTCTTATTTTACATCTGGTTATTGTCATTGCTTTATGTAAAGCTTGTCTACAGAGTTCCTCTCAAGTAGCTGATAAAAACAATCTTCAGGAACAAAGCAACATAGGACAATTCATGGGAAACACTTTCTATTTTATAAAGCTTTTTATTGTATATCACCCAAAAAAGTTTAATTTGCCATGTAGGAAGAAATTACAGTGGAATTGTGATTTAAATTTTAACTGTAAGAGGAGTTTTATCAAATATATCACAATGTTTACATCTAAATGAGATTTTCTTTCCAAATAGTTAATGTCAAAAAGTGGGAAATTTTCCCAGTGATGTTGCCATTTATTTTGGCTGCTTCCAATAGCAAAATTATTCTCAGAGGTTAAATCTTTTCCTTGTTGAGGCTAGCCTAAAAAAATATGAAAAAAATTTCAAAAGAGGAGTCTGAGAGTTTTTTAAACATGATAGCTCTATTTCATTTATATCAAAGTTAAAATCACTCAAGGTGACTGCTTTGAAGAGGATTATACTCAGTGAATGTATTATATTTTATGTGTTTAAAAAACATTTAATTTTTTATTATGTAAATACACTTTTGGCATGAACATTAAAGGTTTGCTGTTATTGTCTGCTTATGTGTTTGCTTCAGGCTTAGATACAAAAAGATGTAGAGAGTGGATTCTTGGACCTCCCCTGTTTTCAAAACCAAGATTTGGTATTGATAGGCATTAATTTTGGAGAAGTTAACTGAGTTTTCTAAACTCAGTTTCCTTTAAATGAAGTAGCATAACTTTCTACATAAAGACATTTGGAGAATATAAGTGAGAAAAGGAAAGTTAAGGTGTTGTGTAAATTGCAAAATATTCATTACTTGTCTACCTACAATGAGAATTACAGACAGTTAAACTAGGTTCTCTATTCCTTTCAGAAGCCTCTTGTAAAATTTTTTGGCTGCCATAATGCCTCTTGTTTTATCTTCAAAATAGCTGCCCATGTCATCAGATATAATAAAATCAAACCAAACAAAACACAATAAGACCAATCAAAACAAAAATTAAAAGTTCTCAGCTATTACTTCTGTAAAGAGTCTCTTTATGTCATTTGTGTTGACTCCTGCTTTTTCGCTGACACCTGTCATTCATAAATTATTTTTCTTTGCATCATCTTTCAGGCATTGAATTGTTATTTCTTGGTTCCTTGTTATTTTTAAGAGATCTTTCCTTTTGCAATCGCTAGCTGCCATCCTGTCTTCAAGGTCTGGAAGTCCATCTTCAGTTTCTTTCAAGCAGTTTTGCCAGTTTTCAGTAGAATTTTCAATTTCCTGGATATCTCTTTGAGTCTGTTTCATGCATCTCTATTCTTCTCTGTATTGTTCATTCAAGGTTTCCCTCATTTTCCTATGCACCTCTTTTTTTCTATGTCTTCTTTAGATACACTCAGCAACCCTTTCATTAAGTTTGTCATTTCTTCTTTTACCTGAGATATTATTTCTGATCTGATTTCTTTTACAGCTTCATGAAGTAGCTTCTTTACTTCAGTGTTCATCATCCCAGAAATTTCAGGTGTGCAACTTCCACTTTCTTCCATGTCCATGTCCCCTGGACTTGTTCTGTTTGGACTGGAGGCCAGAGGTCACCCTTTACTCCTTCATCTTCACATTTTCCTGGGTTCCTCTGGATGAGTGGGTTGTGGGGTCCCAGGTGCTTCCCATGTTGGCTACCTGTCCACAGTGTAGGGGGATGGGTTAGGCACCTGGGTTTCCCCTAACCCAGGTTCCCCAGGAGACAGTGGGGTGTGGGGAAGGCTTCTCTGGACATTCACGGCTTCTCCAAGATGTGGCTTGTTCTCCTGGCTCAAACTGGCACCCACAGGAGAGTCCCAATGGTGTCTCGCATCCATGTTGGGTCTGGGATGGCTGCTTCTCTGCCTCTTACAGTTTGTGTTGGCAACTAACATTTGTTTCTCTAATGGAGATTGAACCTTGGGCCTTTTCACTGAGCTACATCCCTGCCCTTTTCTAATCTTTAATTTTGAGCCAATGTCTCATTGAGTTGCCCAAGATGAGCTAGAACTTGAAATCTTACTGCCTCAACCTGCAAAGTGTTGAAACTACAAGTGTGTGCCACCTGGTGACCCTATGATTAATATTCTTAATCTATACTGCTAGCTGTTACCTAGACAAGAGAATATTCAACTGAATCAAACAACATCACTACAGTAACTCCAGAAGACATGATTTATGAACTTTGCATTCATCAATTTTCTGGAATATATTAAATGGCAAAAATTATAGCCTGTGTTCACTCACCAGCAGGAGAAACCAGGCCAAAAAAGAAATGGAAGCTAGATCTTAATGACAAGACAAAGAAATGTGAAGCAGAAATAGGAAGGGAGCAACAGAGCAAGCCATAAGTAAGATCCTTGGGACAGGCAGAACACAGTAGAGTATCCAGGATGTTTGCTTTAGCCATTGGCAGAGTTTCAGGCAGCCAGGCAGATATGATCAGGGAGGTCTGCCTGGCATGTAGTAGAGGATCAATTTTAAAACAAATAGATGAGAGAGGAAGAAAGTCATCTCTGGGAACTCATTCTAGGAGACAGAATGATGCAAAGAATTCTTAATGGGAAAAGTAAAATAGGTCACACAAGAGCCAGCCTTGTTTAAAAAGAGACTAACTAGATATTCAGCAATATCATCCCCACTCCATTAAGGATGACAAAGGTCTAACAGCATCAATCTTAAAGGAAAATAATAATGTTCTTCTGACCCACTGTAAAATACCCAGCCAAGGAGAGCTCTTCAGGGAATCAGTGGGTTTCAGGATAGCCATTCTCTCCTGAATCTCCTCAGGATTCAAGTATAGCGGAGACCATGGGAGATGGCACAGACCAGTCCATTTATCAAAGTCCAAAGGGGAAAAATACAATTGCTGCCATGAGTGGAGTTCTATTTTGTGTCAGGCAAGGACTAATTACTTTCATGTACATCATCTCACTTAAACTTCACAAAACCTTAAAAGGAAAGTATTATTATTTCTATGTTAGGAATGGGACAAGTGAAATCGGACAGGTTTAAATAAAACATAAGATATCACTTTATTAATATTAGGCAGAGATAACACTCAAGGTCTGTATTTCCACTATCATGTTGTTTCACTTAAGTTGATTCTGTCATGTAAGATGCAGATTTAGCATTTTTTGTTTTTTTCTAAGACATTCAAATTCAAAGTAAATGACAAATTTTAGTAGCAATCACAGATTCCAAGTTTTAAGTACTATCAGCTATTCCATAATAAAAATTCTTTTTCCATAATTACAAATCCCCAAAAGTCAACGTTCTATTTTAAAATTTTATCAATAATTAATTGGGTTAAGCAAGAGAATCTCCTCAAGGTAATTAGCCAGGAAACATACCCTTGGTAGGAGACAGTAAGTCCTGCCACATCAGAATTTTCACAGCCCAAGGCAAATAGTGAAAGGAAGAGGAGATAACCAAAGACAGATGATCCCAAGTAGAGTTTTGCAGCTCCACACATGCTGAGTCTGAATTTTTTCATGACTATTCCACCAGAGAATATTCCAAGGGCCACTGCAGGTATGTTGATGAGTCCTGAGGAACAAGGTAAATACATCATTTTGTAAATCTCTTAAAGAAACCTATGAACACTGACTCAAATCTTCTAAGACATTATGCAGAAAATAAAATAAAAGACAAAAACCCTATGCAATGGTTCCTGATATTAAAAAAAAAGTTTTGTCATTTTTAACACAGAAATATCTAGGAGTAATGGTCATATGTTACTGACTGCCTCCTCTTTATTTCTTCATGCTTTTCTTGGTGCTTGAACACCGTTCTGATTAATGACTTACAACTGTGGTAGAAACACAACTCTTAAATAGTTGAATTACCATGAATTAGAAAAGTCTTCTAACTGGACAAATGCAATCTTAGTGTCATGGTAAACACCTTTTAACCTATCTAATTCACCATTTTATATCATTCCAGAAACTGTCCATGTATAATTGCTAATGTTGTGAAGTTTCAGCTAAACTTGAAACATAACTGCTCAACACTAAGCATCTCTCAGTAAAATGCATATCAGGTCTATATGATGTTACTTTTCAAGAACCGTAAGCAGTTCTGTCTAGGTCACCTATTCACAGTCATGGATAATACTTGCTGTACAGTTGTGCCACAGATTAAATATTTTATTCCACCACAATTTTTTTTTTTACTTCTTGATGTCATGTAAAATGCCCTAGATTGCCTTAAGTCTATAAGTACTGGAACAATTGAAGATTACTGAGAGTTAACAAAATGCACGTAAGGCAGTGCCTATGGGAAAGCACAGAGGATAGACAAGTATACCGATAACGAAGTTGGCCTTAGAGGATGACTGCCCATACTGCTGCTCAATGTACTTTGGTTTATATGTCACCATGCCAAACAGAGAATTGAATTGAACGGTACTCGCGCACAAATATAAAAAGTACACTGGATTTCCAAAAAGACTCCTCAGTGATGGAAGGAAATCTGTAAGACAATATGGAGTAATGTGGGACAACATCACAGTGGGTAGAAGTAACAGCCCTGGCAGCAGGATGTAAATGGCTGAGTCCCCTGGTCCTAGAGTTTAGGAGTGGTCCTATGTGGCTCATGGTCACACCCTAGGTGTGATAAGTCAGTGGCACAAATCAAGGCTGCAATCTGACCAGGTTCAAATTCAGACATAAGCACTCACTTCTATAGATATATAATATAGACTATCAAACAGAAAAAAAATCAGAAGCAGATTTCTCCAAGTTAAATGTGGGTTAAAGACTAGGAGACAAGAGTATCCCTGCCCCCGATAACCCAGTTGAGAGTAGAGCTGTAGGCAGGGTTTTGTGGACCTCAGATTTGGGGACTCTATTCTTCAATATGAAATCTTGGTCACAGGGAAGGAAATAGGAAAGTTATCTCCTTTAACCTTAAAGAATGTGCTTTAGCATTAGAATAGAGCTTTGGCATTCTTTCCCCTTCCTATTTTGTAGCCAAGGAATGTGCAAAGTGAAGAATTTCTACAAATATATATATATATATAGCATTGCTTGAAGTGAAGGTGGAACAGAGCTAATCTCCTGGTGGTCCATTTCCATGGAGAGAATTCATTAGAACACTCTGGCCTTTTGTTGCCTTCCCAACTCCACCTCCGCCACTCACTTCTTTGATCATAGTGCAAGATATGCATTAAAACACAATTCTCAAATGGGTAGATCTCATCTGTTAAGAGGCTGCCATCTCTGGAGATTCATTCTTCTTTTGCTCATGTCTGCTAGATTTATACAAAGCAGCAGTCCTGGGTTAAAGCAATTGTAAGAACTAAACTTAGGAGGCATGAGAGACAGGAGATGTATGCAAGGAAGGTTACGAAGGTTTCTGGTCATATGGTCTAATCAGTTTTCCAATAAGAATGCTGACTTTCTGATCTTCATTTCTGCTTCCAGTAAGCTTTCTAATTTTTTTTTATATGCAGGACAGGAAAAGAGTAATATTGCTTATGAATCCCCTAACATCCCAATAGGAAAACTGAAACTACTTCAAAATCAAGAAAAATCTGACTTACCTCTTGCCATTTCCATTATTTTTGCTTTTTCTCCAACATGTGTTTGGTATTTTATATGATCATCTATAATAAACTTGGAATTCTCTGAAGAATTAGAGTCTGCTCTACTTTGGGGTCTTGGTAAACTCTTGGGTAAACACCAGAAAGGCACAGCTGCAAGAAGACTTATGATTCCTGCTATCAGATATCCAAGCCACCAGGCACCTACCCACTGAGGGTCCTTTGGGGTAATAGTAACATGGTCTGAAAGGTAGAGAGTATAGCTAATCAGCATATATCAAAACCAACGTGCTGAAATACACTTCTTTAAAAAAAATTAAATCCTAGCACTAGCTCTATCATATCCTTAAAAATATCAAATAATTCGCATATGATACACACATATATGTTTATTTTTGATATTATTTTGCTTGTGAAAGGGAGAAGAGTAGTTTTGAAGGCGGATATTTCCTTCTTTTGCTCCTTCAATCTGAAGTAAATTCCACAAAGGCATCTTATGATTTTCACTCTGCCCTCTGGTCTGCAGCGGGACTCCTGGTAGGAGGAAGGCGATGTGTCAAGGAGAATTAAGATGGCTCAAAATCTCCTACACTAGCTACTCCACATCAGTGTCACTTCTATTTGGTCTGCATATTGAATACCTGTTTAAGATTTTTACTTAGCAAGTTACGCTCTGTAACAATCAGCCCAAGTCTACTGTAAATCTGTTATTACAGAGGTGGTAAACATAAGGCTCACTGTGATTAAACCAGCAGAATGTCATTTCTTACATGGTAATTAATAACACTTCAGAGTCGCTCTAATTCTGAAGCAAGTTATGGATACGTAAACAAAACTTCGATTTTATCACAAAAATATTACACCAGTTCTGATTTGACTTCACGGTGAAAACTTGCTTTTCTGAAACAAATTAAGTGGGTTTTTTTTTTCTTTTATTCTCTGAAAGAAGCTATAAAACAGGTCACTATACATTCTCCACACTCAAGAGCACAGGAATACAAACACGTGTCCTTTGGTAAGCAGGTTCAATACCACTGCATTATACTAGGTAAAATGTGATTACTAGTTTATCACTGTGTATCAGCTGCTTCTCCTGAATAAGACTCCTCTGTACCAGTTCCCACACCTGTACTCCGTCTCATGTATATCAATCTTCACTGCTTGATTTCAAACTGCACGAAGCCAAAGAACTCAACAATTGGGCTCACTAGTGTAAAGAAGCATTTAGGAGAGAATAAACATAAAATAATTTTGAGGGAGGTTGTGAATGAATAAATAACATTTTGGAACACATATTTCAGTTTATTTGATTGAAAAGTACAAGAATTTTGCATTTTAACACACAGTGACTTCAACACGCACTACCAGAGTTCTCTAGTGCAGCTTATGGTCTTCTTTCTAACTGCTTTTTGAGCTTATTTTTATAAAGAAAACAACGGATGAATGCTATCTAAGGGGTACTTTGCCCAGGTATGAAAACAAATTAATAGCCTCGGGGATATCAGCCCCCTCTCATTTGTTTCCTGAATAGCAATCTCCTAAAAGGAAAGCTGGTCTTGCAATAATATGCCTTCACCTAAAAAAAAAAAAGAGGTTCAGTAAGGACAAACAAAATGGCAGTATGGAAAGGTTGGGTTGTCAGAGACTTTTAATCCTTGGTGTTTCTCAAAGTCCCTAAATACATTAGCAACTGATATAAGTGTAATAAATGTTGACACACCTGAAACTAACAAAAGCCAACAAGTAGCTCTTGACAGTCTCAACTGCACTCAAATGCATTTGAACTGGCAAACCAGAAGCAAAATAGGATACATCTTAATAACAAACCATAGGTCATCCAGTTCTAATCACCACCTATTTTTCATATTCCATCTATTAACACATGTGGTGATTTTAAGGACACATTTCCCATGGACTCTTTTCATTTTATAAAGATTGACACCTTCACAATTCATAAAAAAGGTAATTTAATATTTTCCACAGGGCTCTCATTTAACAAGTAATAGTAACCAAAGTAAAATGAATAAATAAAAAATACCCCCCTTACCTAGGTTTACAAAGCCAATATCCACATACAATTTGGCACATAAAGAGCCTAACAGGAAGCCAAAAATTGGTCCAATAATTGCAACTGTCTGCACACACCCTGTACCAAAAGAAAAAGAAAAAAAAAGCTGCCATTTATTTGCTTTGATAAATTAATAAAATTTTAAACAAGAAATGTGAGTGAGACTCAGTAAGTAGCTGCAGATGTTTTAACTTCTCACTTGTATGTGTTTAATTTGTCTGTTTTTCAACTGCACTGAATCAGGAAATAAATCCTTCTCTGCTTTGAGAGAAGAATGAACACTTTTAAGGCATTAACTGCCTCATAGAAAATAATGCCAAGACTGAAGAAGTTAATTTCCCAGAAGGAAGCAAATTTTAGTTTCTAGGATTAGATCGTCCACTATTAAAATTTGGAAGCATACTAACTTTGGTAGCCTTTCGAAATGTTTTATGATCAGTTAAACACGAGATTCATCTTGACATTAAAATTGACTCCTTTCACCTCAGTGAAAAAATGCATCCATTCATGCTGAGGTTCTGTGGGACTGATTCTCAGAAGAGAGCTTACACAGATTGCAGGAAGCACCAGCAAGAAACCAGACTTTGTAGTGTGAAGGTGCGCTCTGGACAGCTCATGATCAGCCGAAGTAGCCTTAGCAGGTGAATGGAACAGATTGCCTAAAAGGGCACCATTTCCGGTCACTCCTGCTGCAAAACATCTCCATCTACCTTTCCTTTCATTGCAGAGTTCAGCATACATACACACCACAGAAGTTGATTTAAATCAACTGGAGGCATAAATACCATTACCAGGCTCTTTGCAGAATAGAAGAAAAGGCAAAGAGAGCAAATAAGCTCCTAGAGAGGAAAGAAATTCCTGGCTGCCACTTCTCCGCAGTCTCTATAGAGTATTTGCCCAGTGGATAGGATGGAACTTTTGTTCTACTGCCAGTTTCTGATTTATGTTACAATTTTGATGAAAGCAAGTGCTCTGTTGGTAATTCTGGCCTGTTTGGCTGTAAGCAGAATACCCCAGAATTCTGCAGTGCATAGCCAGGGACAGCCCATACAGTCCATGAAGGCGAAGACCTCTTAAATCCTGCCCAGCATTTGTGAATGGTAGACATTCAAAAGATCAGAACTCCAAGAAATCAAGACTGAGGTGTGAAACTGTAACTCTAGTTTCCAGCTCAATTCTAGTGCATAAAATATGTCTGGCGAATGCTGCTTAGACACGTCTGGTCTTGAAAGTTTGCATCTCTTGTCTTATTTTGATTTTTGTGACTTTAGCTTTTGGTCTGTCCTCTGGAACCTGTTTCAGAAATGAGACATACTCAAGGCTTGCTCTTACCCTGTTTCTACTTTTCTTTATTCATTTCTACCCATTATCCAGATTCAGAATTACCCATTGCCCATTCCTCGCAGGAATAAAGGATTTTTAAGTAATCAACGTGTATAGAATGAAAACCAGTTTCTAGCGCTGGAGAAAAACAATGTAGAAAAGTTGTAATGTCTAGGGGCCTCAGTGTTATCTTAGTCAAAACAGTCTGTGAAATCTGAAGCCCATAAAGATACTTTCACCAGGTCCTATGTTGTTGCTCAACACTCATAGCTGTTTTCTTCTAATCTGGTGTTGTTTACATAATACAACAGGTCTTTCTAAATTATGAGGTATCTCTGTCATCCAAATCCTTAGTGTATACTTTAGAAATGTGTTCACTGAACAAAGGAGTGGTGAGTGAAGTCTAAAAATTTCTACACCCAGTTTAGTACGGAATGGAATGGAGCAGACCAGGCATCCTGCTTCCCAAGATGACTAGGTAGGCATTACCAATATAGAAAGCAGCGTTGTCTTCACTGGCAAAGTCATCCAGATAGGCGATGCCCAGTGGCTGGATGGGAGTTTCTCCTAACCCACGAAGAAGATTTCCCAGGAACACATAAACCCACATGGAGGAGCTGGTATCCACATCACATTCTTGAAGGGAAAGCAAACAAGAGGATTACAAGGAGATCACTATCGAAACTAAATATTTATTCTGAATTTCCACAAGTAGTTCTAAAATTGAACTACAGTGAAACGTGCAGCAGCACTAATTAGATAGGAGTTTGGATAAACCCAGAAAACGTTTTGTGACTTCAATCTCTTACCCAGTTCAAGATCCGAAAGTCTTAACCCAGGAGCTCAATTGCTTTTTGTTCCTATTTCCTTCACATTTTAGTTTCTTCTTTTCCCTTTATTCATACACAGGGATATTTGCATTCCTACACTCTGAGAACATCCATCATCCTATCTGAGGCAAGACAAATTTTGAGCAAAGACTTTCTCACCTTAACTTTTAGACTTTTCTCTTTCAACAGAAAGCACAAGTAATTTTACTGAGCAAATTTTATCCAAAACGCAAAATTTTATGTGGTTGATACTCAACACAAGGTAGTACTATCTATAATTATATTTGTTAGTGATTAGCCAATTTTAATACTTCCCAAGCAAATCCCTATAAAAATTATTATGCTTTAGCCATATGAATATTCCAACAAAAAGAACTTTTTGTAGTATTTTGAGAGTACAATTCAAATTTTTAAGTAAAATTTTAAAGCATATTTATAAAGGTCATATCACAGTAGAACTATGCATGCTATAAATGAGATATAGTTCTAAAGAGATCAAACACTTTCATAAAATTGATAACATTGGTCACCTCTGGTACTCACATCTGAATGTTTTCTCTCTGCCACATGCTCAGTTGTGTTAAAACTAGTTCCTCCTAACAATCTTATTAGGCAGGGGTTATCCTTACCTATTACTAATCCTTAAAGTGACTTGATTGAAAATTAGAGGTTATGAAGAAATGAGATGAACACTTTTGAACCTACAAATCAGACTATGCAACAGAAAAGAAAACTGAACTCACAATGATTTTAACCTGATTCTGTCTCTTCTTGAAAAGTAGCCAACCGACCATGGAATTTTCATTTGAATGTTCTCTGGGTTTCTATTCTGCTCCCCAAAATAGAATGCGAAATTTGTATCTAAAGTTGACTGCAATGCCATATCTAGCCCTAACATCTGTGTAATACTTAGAGGCATGTTGATAAATTTATAGTGAAGATCGTGTGGACACTGTAAAGCTACATTTTGTAATGCAGTTGCTGCATGTTGCTACACGTGACTGTTTAAGTGTATGGAAAAAGGTTTTTAAAAACACCAGATGTTGTGGGACATCACAGTTACTTTCATGGCCCCAGGAAGGACAAGTTTGCCTTCTTACTATTTAATCTCAGGTACTTCAGTTCCTTCTTCTGAGATACTTTCCCATTTGTAAAATGAAAAAATAAGGACTATAAAATTTACATTTAATGAGTGCCATGAAAATTAAATGATAGGAGATAGTCTATGTAAATTTCCCTAAAAGAATTATTGGGGGTACAATACACTATGCTTATTTATAAATAGCTATATATATATGTATATATATATATACATATTTATATTTTCATTAAAATTAAATTAATATTTTAAAGTTAAAATTTTTAAAAATCAAAACAAATAAAATCAAAAATTTAATTCCTACAATAGCAATATTCAAGTATTCAGTAATCACATATGACTGGTAGATACCATACTGGGCAGCGCAAATTGGGACTTTCCATTGTTCTGGAAGATTCTGTGGTCAGCCCTGCTCTAGAGTGCTGTGGGGGGAAATGGCGGCTATGTGTGGGCTGAGTAGAATCACCACATGCTGAGTTATACTGTACAGCCATTTCCTGTCCCAGATCTATCCTCCCTATCATCTTTGGGATAAGTCTTGTGTCTACTGTGTCTAAGGAAAAGAACTTGAATGGAGGACATGAGATATGGAAAGAAAATAATTAGAAAAATAATCCTATGCTCTGCACCCTGGTAATTTTTCCCTTTACATGAAGAATAATTTAATTTCTTGATTCTAAGTCCTATGTTTCACTTTTTACATTAAAGGTTTAAATGTTTCCTAACTAGTTGTGATATTATTTATGTCTCTCTCCTGCTTGTCAAAAGCAAAAGAAATAAACAACAATCTTCAGGGACCGTGTGGTGAAGCTCCCAACTCTTTAGTCAGTGTCTTCAGACAATGATAATAACTAAGTTTATTATGCATTGTATTACATAAACATACCTTTTGTTCTCATCTTTGGTTTGAACATGTACTCTTGAATGTATCTCTCACGTTTTTTATACTTATATATTCTAGAATGCTTTTCTTTTCCTTCTTTTCAGATGGCTAGCTAAAGTAAACATTTTTGCATTTTTATGTCCTCTGCTCTTCCTCCCTTCTCCCATATTTCCCTATATTTTTAGCCCTTTGGCACTTCTTTCCATTTGAACATCCAGACTCTAATAAGTATTATCACTCAGGAAAAGACATTTCAACAGTATTAAGAAGGATGTTACCAGGAAAGAAGGCTTTTATGGAATAGCTAGAGGTTTGGGTAGAGAGCAGATGTCTAAAAGAAAGACTTCAATGCTGCCTGTATAGGAATCAGTTCCCTGGGCAAGGACCAGGCCATGGCATGGGGGTGTAAGGGGTGGGGTGGGGCGGGGATTACATTTCTGCTGAAAGGAGGAGAAAGGATGCGTTCTTCTTGCTGGTACTGAAACCTTGGAGCCATCACACCTGTGGATTCATTTGTAGCCTCTGTGAGCAAGGAAGGCCTATTTCGCTTTGGCTAGCAGAGTCCAGGGAGGATGCAAGACCCCAGATTTGAAAGAGCTGCACACCACGGCACGGTATCCCTGCCTACAGTTCCTCCAAGGGCTTCCAATGTGAAGAGTGACAGAGAGGAGATGACTCCTATGTTCCCAAGAGTGGCTCAGATGGATCATTGCTGCTTCATATTATAGCCACATGGAATACCGAACAAGCTGACACAATTCTCTGCATTCTAATGTTTGTGGGAAATGGGATTACTTCCCTGTACTCAAGATAGTCTCTTCTCTCTCAGAGTTGCCATGTTAAAATGGGTGTGGGCATAAACATAAGCTGACCATATGTCCACTTCTTGTATGAACACACACTGTGATCAGATGGGTCTTAGATCTGTAAACTGACATAAGACTGATAAAATCAACTCCCTACCACAACTGCTCCTCTAACTGCTCTGCAGGCTCCCTGGAATGTAAGCAACACTTGGGGGAGAAGGATGCAGGTTAAAGGACAAATTGAAAATAAATTTTGCCATTCAGATAAAAAGGAGTTGAATAGAAAATTACATGCACTTATGGAAGAAAATTATATTTCTTTCAGCTCTGAGCAACTGACTGTGTTTGTGCTAGTGTTACCTAGCTTAACAAACCTATATTACTTGGAACCACTGGAATATTTTCCTAGTCACCAGTAACTAATGCTTTTCCCATGAGATTTGATCATCTGTGTGTTTTCTTAGGATCTCACTACACACTACTTTACATTCTAGGAATTTTATGGCACTTTCATATCCATTTAAATAGTAAAGCTTTTAAGAACAAAATCTTTTCAGTTCATACTAAAGCATATGGTTATATAAATATAGGATAAAAATAGTTTCAATGGTGAAGTCAAAGTAAAAAAAAATCATCTTATCATCACTTATTTTGGATTGTGATTTTTCCACAAGTGATACTGGTAACTGACTTCCTGATTCTAGAAGACATGGAGAGATGCTAAGAGTAGAATTGGAGAAAGGCGAATATTTCTCATACCTGTACCTGTGAGAAGAAAACATTTTCTTATGACAGACTCATTAGCAACCTGCTAAAAACAGTAAACATCTGCTCAGCAACTCATTGCGACAGCGGGTTGCACTTGAATTACTAATGGAACCAGCAATGTAAAATTGTTTGCTACAGGGGAAATAGTAAGATCTGGCCCACAGATTTAACACTATACCTGAGATGATCAATCACCCAGTGAAAGAAAATAAGGGCAGGAATTATAGATGCTCATTTTAATAGAAGACAATGAGTACAAACCACCTAGTTACTTGGTGTGAAAGTATGAAAACTTGACAAAACCATGGTTATCTCTTAGTCAGAGAAAAAGCAATGATTCAAAATTTATGGCCATTAGCACACTATATTTAGAATTATAAATTTAATAGAACAACAAGAAGGCTGGTTTTAGATTACTGATGATACATAGGCTTTTTGAACCATTTATCCAGATGGTTTTCTGCTTTTTCTCTATGGTTCATCAATCTAGCTCCAAGTTATTTTTAATCCCCTCTTTTCCTCTGTTTCTAAGGTTATGAAGGCCCCTGAGCCAGTGTATGATGGTTGAATTGTGACAATGTTGTCTACAATCTCCCACCTCCACAATCTTATACCGACAATGCCTTATGAGTCAAGTTCTCCAGTCCATTTTCACCTTTCAGGGAAGAAGCACCTAGTAAAAAATCTATCACACATCATATTGATTCTTATTTGTGCAGACACTATTTCACTAGAGACTAATAATCATAGTAATGGAGTTGAAATATTAAGAGTAAAAAAAATTAATTGTAAAATATTAATAGTAAAAATATTAATAGTAAAATATTAATAGTAAAAATATTAATAGTAAAAACCTGCCTATTTCACCATGGAAAGAAAAAGCTATATTGAGTTAAAATATTCAAGTTGCTAAATGGGTACTTCATATCTATTTTGCATAAATTACTATTCAGTGGGTCCAAAGTACTATTCAATAGGTCCACTGAAAAAGTGAAAACATTTTGCAGGTGTGCTTTCGTGTAAATCCTTAAGGGAAAAGGGCCACAGTTTTCACCATTTTATGAAATGGATCCTTGACCAAAATAGGTTAAGAGTTAGTGACTGAGAGTAACTGGTTTAAATTCCCAACTATACAGGAGACATGTAGTATTGAAATCACAGTAAATACAATTTTACAAATTATTGCAGAGACAGTTAAAGCGAGCATTAGTAATAATTATGCAGTACCTTTAAATTGTTTAATTATTTGAACTTTCTCAATTACTTCTGTCAAAAGGCAATTGTGGCAAACGTAAGTATTCAGCTTTTGAATAAGGAGACTCTGTGTGTCACTTTTGCCACTTTCTGTGATGACTCCCTCAGAAAAATTAACCTCTTTAGGCTTACTATTCTTAGCTGTAAAATGAGAGCTATAGATACGATCTAGAGACAAATAAGTGATCAAATGGGGGTCTAATAGCATCATTAATTTGGGGACTTTAGTTCTGACTTGTATTCAAATTTTAATGAGTGCAATGCTGACTGTAATGCATGAAATGCTATAGTCGACTCCTACTTTCACCTTCTCCAGCTTGCCCTACCAGAGTCAATTTTTAAAATAATGCAAGTTAGATGATCTCACTTTGCTTCTGACTCTATAGCGGTTCTCCTCATTTAGGAAGAGAACCTAACTAAGCTTCTTGCAGTTGTTCCCAGCCTACTACTCAAAGGATGATCTGAAGACCAGCAAGATTGGAGAGTCTCAATGCTAAACTGGGAGCCACTTAATCACCATCTGCATTTGATCGAGAACCTCAGGTCACACAAATCTCTGTCAAAGTTCAAGAAATATCCTAAACAAACCCTCCTTTCCCACTAACTTCTCAGTTTCATTTCTTCTGCTTCCCCTTGCTGTTTCCACCTGAGTCTCTCAGGCCTCCTCAGCTCCTCCATACTCAAGTTTCTTCTGCAGCAGGAACACTGCGCGTTCCCTTTGTGTAAGCTAGAAGCCATCTTCCCCAGATATCTACATGGATCTCCCCTTTTTTCAGGTCTTTCTCAAACATTACCATCTCCCTGAAACCCTAAACTGTGCCTTCTCACGCATATACCTCCTCCTTCTGTGTCTTCAGTGGGTGATTTTTCTCTGTAGCTCTTATAATGTTCACACATGTTATATCATTATTTACTCTCTGTCTCCTCATAATATCCACTAGGGCATATATTTTTCCCCCATTATCTTAACCCATTACCTAGAACCTAGATTTGTTAAATTCATGAATTAGATGAGTTAAGACACAGGATGCCTAACAGCCTGTTGGTAGGCCGTTAAAGATTAATATCCACGATTAGTAGATTTTGTTAGACATCAAGTGTATTTCTGTTAGGCAGAGTATAATAGTCTTTCAGAAAATAACAATAACAAAATTACATTATGGATGAGTACCCTTTTAGTGAATTACGCTGCAAAAAGTTGAAGAGTTCTTATATTAAACCTTGTTATATCGAGAGTAAACTTAATGAGAGAAAGTACTGTTTTGTTTTGTTTTGTTTTGTATTTTGTTTTCTCATTAAACAGTTCCATTACCTGGGATAGTACCTTGCAAGTGGCAGACACTAAATAATGAATAAACAAATATATCCTTCAACTTATAAACATCTTTATGACAAAAGCATTTCTTATTATAGCTTAAAAGTAGGTGGTTTAGCTGGGCACGGTGGTGCAGGCTTGTAACCAAGTAGCATGTGGGAGGCAGAGACAGGAGGACTTGCTTAGAGTTTGAGGTCAGCCTGGGCTACACAGTGAGTTCAAGGCCAGCCTGTCTGAACTACATAGCAAGACTCTATCTCAAAAAAAAAAAAAACCAAAAAGACGTAGGAGGAAAAAGGTAGGGGGCTTAATTTGCCAATTAAGATTGGTAACAACATAACAATAAAAACAAAAAAATATAGCAAAGCAACTACTTACATTAAGAATTTTGATGAGTATTTTACCTGTGCCATTTAAAATGTCAACAACATTATCACTTATGTATTATTTTTAATATGCAGAAGCTGAGGTCACAAATATTAAGTAACATGATCCAGTATTTATTATCTGTAACATTCACTCATGATCCATTGGATATTTGCTACATAATATGTCAATTTCTTTTTATTTATAACTAGTGCCTCCACAGCTAAATGAAAGCACTGGACTCAAAATATATCAGTAAAAATTTCTCTTTAATCATAACATCAATACACAGTAGGATGTAGTATGTCAGTATTTCTTATAGAGTATTGTCACTGGTTTTATCATGAAACTGCTCTGAAACTTTCTCCAAAGACATAATAAGTAAAAATAAGATCTAAAATCATAGTGTTTTAAACATCAGTTTAAATAGTCAATTGCAACTATGTAAGGGAGAAGTGAAGTTATTGGACAAAGCTGGAAGAAAATGGCTGCCATAGACTTACTGCTCCATGAAGAACTGCGGCATGGCAATGAGCAGCGTCCCCACTCCCATGACAAGGCACCCTGCTCCAATCATTTTTGGCCTGTGAAGTTTGGCTCCGAAGTAGCTAACAAATGTTATAACCAAGAGATTCCCTTTGGTGAAAAAAATAAAGGATTCATAAGTCAAAGAACTTAGAATATACTCCAGCAGTATAACTGCATCAAAGAATGAAAGATGTACACAGTGGATTCGGCTATGTTTTTGTTTTGACTAAACCATCTCCCCACCAACTCACTTCCACTTACCTTTCTGTAGTTTAATCTGAGATGACTGCTGAAATTGTCTTCATATTCATCACCTCAGTCACCCTATTCTTTTATCAAACATTTTAATTATTGTCCCATTTGTTTCACCCAAACCAATTATTTACCCTTATAAAGTATATTATCAGTAAATTAAATTTTACAAGTTTGTCTTTATTCTCTTAAATGTTTCTCAGTGATTTTTTAATCCAACTTTAGTACTGTTTCTTTACTCATTTAAATTTTCCATTAAATCTTCTATTAGTGTCCTAATTGACCTTAAAATGCATCTTTCTAGCTTATATCCTCTATAGAAAAAGTAAAACAAAACTGTACCTCACTTTATATGAAATCAAATTATGAAAATCTATTTATATAAATGATAATTTATAGTCCATTGATATACTTTTTACAAAAACAGAAGATTCAAAATACAAATTAAAATTACTTCACATAGATGATTTTAGGTTTACATGAGTTCTATAATTTAATGTACACCAATAATACAAATTTTATAAAATACAAAATTTTAATAAATATGCCCATCTATTTTATTTTAAACAATAAAAAATATGGAATTTGTAAAGGTTGGAATTACACTTTCTAAAATGTCTCCAGTGAAGTACACGATAAATAACTTTTTAGTTAGTAACAGTGATAATTAAACGTGCTTTCAGAAAATTTCTCATGCTTTGCCTGTATAAAAAATACTCAAAGGGGGTGGAGAGGGAAATGGAAACTTGGTAAAAATGCAAATGCTTGGCAAATCCAGATAGTTTCTGATTCTGGGGAACTAGGGGAAGCCAAGAAATCTGCATTTCTAACAAGAACTCAAGTGTTTTAATGGGGATGGTTCCGGTAACCAGCTTTGATAAACATTGTTTTGAGTCTTAAATTTTAAGGAGCTTTAAAGTTTTAGCTATTTTCATCTGAGCTATTTAATTTTGGAGAACTGCAAGGATAAAGACTTGAACACTTCCCCACCAACTGATAGGGATAGCTGATGATTGATGTCACTTTGAAGTCCTTGATGTTTCCAATTTTGCAACAAGAACATGTTTCCTTCCATCTGTAAGCAATTGTCTAATTTACTGTTTGTCACACTGCCAGCTACAGTCAATTAGAAAGTGAGTAGTAAATTTTATAGCCTTGAGGACAGTAATAATGATGGTGAGAAAGGCAGTCTGTACAATGGCTCTAGGTTTTATGGCTTCAGGAAGAACTAAATTCTTCATCATGTTCACACTTTCAACAATAAATTAAGCATGAGATTTCCAGTTGGACATTTAGACATTCAGTAGAAGACATCTGAAATCGTATTGCACTGGTAATTATGTCTACATGGTTGCAAATGTGCTACAGTAAATAAAAATAAAATGAAAACTGACTTTCTGTTTATAGGCAATGCCCTGTCATCCTCACCTACCAACCACCAGCACTTCGTAGTGAGGACTCAGGTTTACAGGATGTTTCTGTGCTGTCTTCATGGTTATGCCAAGTACAAGCTGATACCACTTCAATGTCTCTGATACCTATAGCATTGTTGTCTTCTTTGACTTAGTATCCTTTCTGAATTCTAAGGAGATATTCGCCTACCATCGCTAGCCTCTAAAAAGAACAACAGGTCCAAAGTGTTTTACCAAACTTTAACAAATTCTTCCTCTTTGTCTCTCTGTATAAAAATTCAAATTTTCACGTGGTGGAAAAGAAAGAAAGCTACATGAGTCATCTAATAAAATCCTTGAAAACAAATCTGGACAAAGGCAATAAAAGGCACAGTAATTAGAGCACAAGTTAAACTATAAAGATAAAGATCCTAAGGAAAATATATTAGCAAACAAGATAGTTGTGTATATGCAAATAAAATATCTGGCCAGTGGTGGCACATACTTGTAATCTCAGCACTCTGGGAGGCTGAAATTGGAATACTGCAGGTTCAAACCCAGCCTGGACAATTTAGCAAGACCTTGT
>RJWT010012922.1:0-15330 GCA_004365215.1 Cuniculus paca | reverse complement strand
TAAACCCTGACTGATACAGGAGTTAAAATATTTTTCTCTGTTACAGTATGTGGTATAATTCCAGGTAGTAGTTAGGATCTCAGAGTAAGGTCAAAGAAAAATTATTGAGGAGAGCTCTCAGATGACTCATGATGGACAAGAAGAAGGGCTAAGCAATACCATTCTGTTCTTTTAAGCCAGAGTTGAGGGTTGACTGTTACCACAGCATCACCAAGTTCACCCTAGCCTACACATAATAAATG
Source organism: Cuniculus paca (assembly GCA_004365215.1). NCBI lineage: Eukaryota > Metazoa > Chordata > Mammalia > Rodentia > Cuniculidae > Cuniculus > Cuniculus paca. The sequence goes on along the minus strand of RJWT010012922.1, from coordinate 15,088 downwards.
CATGTAGCCTATTACATGATGGCCAACTAGATGACCAGCAATTTGTTCCACTCACTTGTGTGATCATACAACCAAGCTTTTGCCAACAGAATGTGAAAGGAACTGGTGCACCCAATTTTCACATTATTTATTTGAAAAGAAATCTACTTTCCTGGGCTTTCGCTTTCTCATCAATGCTGGACTGAAATGACATCTAGAGGAATCCTGATCACTTTTTATGTAGCATAGTAATCTATATCTTTGACCAGTGGACAACCTAATAGTTCAAAGACAACCTGTTAAGTCAGCGCTTTACATGAGAGACAAATAAAGCTTCTATATTCCTTAACTCTTAGCACTGGTTAATCTTTACTGAAATTGTCTATCCATTACCCTAACAAATATATTAAGTTGAACACATCACACCATCAACCGATAAGAGTTTATAGATATCATTTGTATTGTAGCTCACCCTAGGGATTGGAAAATTACCAAAGAATTTGGCCTTTGCCTTTCATTAATGTATATATTCAACAGATATTGCTAAATTACTATAGTATGGATCAGAGATAGTGAAAAGTAGTATTAATATTACCAATGCATGGTACTTTCCATGCACATGCTTATCATTTAATAGGAAAAGTAAGACATATGTAAATTAAGCATTTAGAGAAAAACCATAAAGCTACCTTGAGTGAATACATCATAGAGTGGTGAAAGTATCTTGTGCTTTGAAAGCACAGAGACACAAAACAAGAACTGCATTGTCTGCTACTTATGAGATGTTAAAGAAGTAAGTGCCATGTATAATACTATGTACATACTGACAGTTATTTTGTAGGGTTATTCAGTTATTAATCCTGCATTTTCCCTAGAAAAGTTCATGCAAATAGTAGGCACTCAATTGATGGAGCTATTATTAGTGGTATTTCGAAACAGTAAGGGCCAGGAAATTACAGAAAGTATTGTATTGTTAAGAAGAACACTGAAATCTGAAACAATGAAATACTTGTTTCAGGAGAAGAATCAGGCTTTTTCAGGAAAAGATAAGCAGAGACGTGGAAGAAGAAGAAGAAATGCACACAGGGTCATGGGGAATGGAGAAGATCAGATAAAATGCAACAGGAATAAGAATCATACAAATGCAGGCTGGGGATTTAGCTCAGTGGTTTAAGTGCCCGCCTGGCAAGTGCCAGGTCACAAGTTCAATCCCCGGTGTTGGAGGAAACAAAAAATAAAAAAGAATGATGCAAATGCATCTTAAGTCTTTTCTCACTGCTTTCATATAGAAGAGGTAAGGGCTGACTCCATTCTGGGAGAAATTGAAGGGTATATTTTGGGAGTATTTTGGAAAAATAAATCTAACCTCAGCGTACATACTTAGGCATGGGGGAAGTAAATAGTTAGCAAGAGGTCAGTAATATATTCTATCCTTGCTCCATGATAAGGGACTATTACCAGGAGAGAAAGCTGGTGATCTTGTCAAATTTTGTTGTAAACCTGCTAGTGACAGATGGTTTGGCAGACAAACCACTTGTATTTGCCAGCAGGAGAGTTATTATCTTTGGGATGCTTTTCCCTAGGATAACACTGATTTTTTAGAATCAAGCGTGGTCACTTATCTGTATGGTACATGGCTCTGGGGAAAATTTCACATTAACAATTGCAGTAAAATGCACTTTAAGTATAAAAAATTTGTATCGTGGGTACAAAATACAAGTGTAATGTTGGAGTGCCTCTCTGTAAGGAATGTGAATGCACACAGCACGTGGACAGCTTATGTGTTCAGACACCTAGAACACATCTGGTGAGCTGATCAGAGGATATGATGCATTCCTTGTTTTCTCTGAGTCTCACAATTACTTGAATTTGTTAAACTACTTGTCAAGTTTGACACTGGCTAAGATGTCAGATTTGTCTGAGTCTGATTTTACGAGATCTTTCCTGTTTTTTCAAACTGGTGCATTAAAAAGCATTGTATTGCAGTTCCACAAATCACAATAGCTCAGATGTTTATTATAATTATTATCATGACAAGAAATGAGATGGAGAGAATATGTTGAAGACTTGATGTCAAGCTGGTTACTTACAACATTGGTATAAAATAGTGAAAATCAAGACAAATTACTTTGATAAGTTTTATCAATGGAATTTGCAGAAAATCAGTCTAGAGCTGAGGAAAGTAGCTAAGTGAATGAACAGGGAGTGGTGGGAAAAAAGCAAAAATTGATTTAAAAATTCTACTTCCAGACCATAGTTAGTATCTTGGATAAAAATCTAGACTTCTAGGAGAGGAGGAGATGACAGTTGAAATAAAATAAAATCAATAGTTAGATTTCCAAGTCTTGTAAAATTTCTGTCTCTTGATAATCAAGAAAGGTGTTGTTTTCACTTGCAAAGTAATACAATTATGACCACAATTACTCAAAAAATCTCTGTAAATAGGTAGAGATCAGGTTGAGGTAACTTTGGACTCCTAAGGGGTTTATTGTTTCTGTTCAGCCATTAAGACAGTTGAAAGCAAAATGTCAGAAATCCTGGAGAATAATTACAGATATGTTCTTGAAGATATGACAATCAAGGGAGTGTGCTGATGGCATTTTATGTTACCAAGTGGAAGTGATTGTTTGGGTTGATGTCTTATCCCCAAGCGGCTACAACTTTTAATGAGCACAGGATAGTCCAACAACTGACTGCTATAAATTGCGGTGGCTAAACATCTTAAGGAGCTATGGTGCACTGGCTATTTTTGTCAGGTCTAAAGGAGTTAAATCTATTTGTTGAAGCTCTGGTAAGAGAGCTTAGACTTCATCCAATGATTAAGTTAAGCAGTCTGGCATTGGCAATAAAACTTTCTTAGGAACATTAGATTTAGTGCTCAGTTTAAAGTAAGTGAGATAGGAAATTTGCTCTAAATGCCCTGGAATTAAACCCGGGGGCTTTAGTGTTTCTCCCTGTGGAAGTGTAACTAGATAAAGCTGGAACCCTCCCCATCATGAACAGACTTGGAATGGGTGCTTTGTCCAAGGTGAGCATGATGCTCTTCGCAGGAAAGTATATAATAAATCCATTTTCAAGCAATTTTAATTGGCTGCGATAGATGGAAATCTTTAGAAACAAGCTTTACTCAGCAATAACACCAAGCAACAGAGAATTTCAGAGAGACAGGGATTTGTGGCTTTCATTAAGAGACAGCTGTGATGTGATTTTTGATTTCTCTATTTTTTACTTTAATAGTCCTGTCTGACCAGTGCTTCTGAAAAATAGCTTTTGGAGGTTAATAGTAAACTACTGAGAGTCAGACAAGGTGTTCCCTCTGATTGTTTCAGCTATACCTGATATAATTCAGCCCACGTAGGAAGTGTATGTACCACGCTGAGGGGAACTGGTATGATATTACCTGCCATGCTGAAACATCTTTCGTTCTTTTTAGTAACAGAGTTGGATTGATTTGTTATCTTGTGAGATGGAGATCGGCACACACTTAATGTTTTGAAATCTGAGTTTTCATGCATGTGGTTACAATCTAATGAGGTAAGGCATGAACTTGGAACAACTAGAGAGAGTTAGTGGACTTCACTGAAGACATAACTCAAAGACATAGTTAATCTTTGAGGTGCTTCAAAGGAAGCAGCTCTGGAGCAGAAGGAGTTGGGCTGACATATCTAGCTGAAGTTGGAGGTCTGGTTCATTCCTGGAAACTCCTGGGGATTATGTGGGCTGGAGTAGTGAAGAACATCCTCCTAATGAGGAAAAAGTCCACAAAGACTCAACCAAGAAAAAGGACACTAAAAGGCCACAGAGCTACTCAGATGTTGATGAAAATTCTCTTCCTGTAGTAGGAATCCTCATGTCGCAACCAAAGTCCCTAGAGAAAAAATTGAATATTGGGAGAGTCTTGAACTGAAATATACAGTGAAAAGTTTATAGAGCAGGGTGGTGCAGGCAGAATTACATCGCCTTCACAATTCATAGATGAACACAGGGACCGAAAGCCTTCGGCAGAACTGAAGACCTGGGTATCTTGGGTTTGGATATGTAAGATGTCTGTGTAGCTGTTTGTTAAAGGTTATTAAAAAGCAATTGTTAATTTGTTTCTAGGTATTGATGAAAATGACTATTACCAAGAAATCTCAAGTGAAAAATATCCACTGGAGTGATGTAAAAATTATTTGAATAGAGGTGGAGCGGTCAGTAAAATTCCAAAATGTGTGGAAATAATACACTAAAAAATATAGTAAGAAAGAAAGTCTAAGGTACATTAATCACATACACAAGGAGGAAACTGAAGTAACATTTTGCACTGGAAGAGCAAAAAGGTAATTCTGCCCATCGCTGTTATAAAAATTTTGCTTTTCAATATTGATCATTCAGAGAAATAAACTCTTGAGAAATAAAACTCTGCTTATAGTATCACTCTTCCAGAATGCTTCACAAAATGTTCCTCTATACATTTCAAATCTTGCTTCTTCTCCATGACATTTATATTATGATTGCAGACACTGTGAGGCATCTGTATCTTTCTGCACCCTACACTTGTCATGACAACAGGTGAGTCAGTACAGTGGGTGGTAGAAGCATTCTTGGAAGGCATTCTTATAAGAGGTGGATAGCAATTACTTCTGTGCGTGATGCTGACTGCGAACTGCACTAAAACATCATACCAAGCACAAACCAAACGTCCTGTCAACTTATTTTCCCTCTAGCTGTATCCCCCAAAACCCTGCAGTCATTTCAATAGGATCTGACCAACAGGAAATAAAGATACAAAAGATGGTGATTCTAACTATGGAAAGAGAAAGAAAGAAAGAAAGAAAGAAAGAAAGAAAGAAAGAAAGAAAGAAAGAAAGAAAGAGAAAATAAATCTCTTTTGTCAGTCTCATATTCAGTATGTGGATATAGTGCTAGGGCTTTCCCCAGGGCCTTAGAAGAGACATGTGAAAGAGAGGAACTCTGAATATTAACCTTCATTACCCTCAATAAATCTGCTTCGGAGTGGGACCAGATTATGAGAGGATTTAAGGATTTATTAGAGGAAGCTCGTTTTGATGCAGTCTGTATCCAATATAGGCAAGGGACATTATTATGGCCAGAAAGTTTAAAAATTCAGAGGTCTGCATGAGTTAAAGATATGCGATATGGGTAAATGGTATCTACTAAAATTATCAAATCAGTCCTCATCAAATCAACTGATTATAATAGCAAAGCTCTTCAGAGAAAAATGTTTTATCTTTGCTAAAGTTTCCCTGATACTGTGAAACAAGAGGGTGGGAGAGTTATATTAAAGAAGTAGGCTCAGTTTCATCCCAGTTAAATACATTAGTAATGCATTAAATCATACCTTAGCTGCATGAAATGGTTATCAGTTTCCCAAACTACCCCCAAAGGAATTCCAGCTCAATCTCTTTATCAAGGGCATCAGACATTTTGGACTTAAAACCCAGTGTTCTCACTCTGATATACTATTTATCTTGTCCAAACAAGTTATTGAACATGAACATGCTTCCTCACTTGAAAATCAAGGTATGTTCAAAGAATTATCAACATACTGGCCTGGTAGCAGTTGTTATCAGAAATAGAAAGCTTCTGACATTGACAAAATCAAAAGAATAACGTTACAGTGGAGCCAGTGGTCCTGGAGAGCCATTGTCTTAATGATTTAAGACAGAGGAATGTGTTTTGCAAAGATTTGGTAGCACTGACAAGTCAGGGGAATGTGATCTCTTTGATGGAGACACGGCCAGAAACAACATTCCTCATTTTATCTATTTCCACCCTCAACGTGGTGACATGAGCAGTGCACATCTGGGGTGAACTGATACATCTTTCTGATTATGAATCAGCTCTTTCACAGTTGTTTGCCAATTATGCCTTCCCATTCATGTACAATGAAATATCATAGGGACCTCATATATCATGCACACTTCAAATTGACTTGTCTTCCACAGAAAATAATAATTTGTTTACTCATCTAATGCTCTTTAACCTGTTTTCCAATTTATATTTTCTGCACAGTTAATGCTCCTGCCTCCAGTTTCAGTATTCAGCTTTTCAAACAGTGTCCTGTCTTGTAGCTCTTCATTATTTTTCCCGTGTTCACCTCTTAGTAGTTTCCCTGAAGGCTATTTTGCCGACAGCTTCGAAATCTACATTTCAAAATGCAAACACATATTTTTGGAAAGCAAAACAAAAACAAATTCGATTATTTTCTTCATCAACTTAAAATTATTAAATAATTCTTCCCCCTCTATCAGGGTAAGAACCAGTTTCCATAGTTGAGATGCCTGTGTTCTTGTGCTTGCTGACTTTTGCAGTTTCCCTGTCACCCTTGTACCATCCCAACTATATAAAAATATCTGTAGTTTGCTCTTTAGTCTCCATATCTTTGAAAAGTTAATCCTGCCTACCTGTAATATCCCCTACTTCTCTGCTGCAGGCTAATATTTTCTTCCTTTTAAAAATCTTTCTTTTTTTATGCTCTCAATAAGAACATTAAGTACTTTTTAAATCTCATATAAAACTATCACATTAAATTAAAATTTTATGTTTAATTTCCTGTGAGAAAAGCAATTGTAATATTTACTTTGAATTTCTAGTAGCCAGACGCCACGAGCCACATATTATCTAGTAAATAATAAAATAAATATATGCAGTGAACTAAACAATCCATACTGTTAGTAGCATAAACTATCAGTAGCCCACCAAGAGACATTAGTTTTTCAAATCTATCAGATATTGCGTTTTTAAAGTACATAAAGATTGCCTGTATAACCAGCACAAAAGATGGTTGGTTCCAAGTACTGTAATGAGACCAATGACAATCAAACCAAATATTAAATACCTTTGCCTTTGACTTATTACTGATGCTGGAAAACTAACAGTGGTAAATTTATGTAGGAATCTTTGGAACTGTCAGTTCAAACTGATCCTATCTTATGAGAGGAAAGCAAAGAAAGTAGAATCGTTGATGTGATATGCAGAAGGTCTTCTTTCAAGAAAGCCTAGTAAAAATGGAACATGAGTCATGGATTTCAGAGACATTTGAGATGCAAACATATTTTGCCATGAAAGAAGGTAAACGTTTACTAACAGGTTAACTTGTTTTTGCCTGTATGTGGGGGAGCCAATATTCAAGCTCAGTCTTACAATGCACTCATATATTTATTGGAGTGACTTCAACCCTATTTATAAATTTAAAACAAATTGTTAACTTTCACTTGATGCTAATTGCACTTAAAAATATTTATTGGGATAATCCTTTGATCAAATTTACTGTTAACTTAATAATGCTTTAAAATAAATATTATTTTATTGATTTTATGTTACTATAAATATGTGGATAAAACCAGTAACTTATAAAAGTGTGACATATACAAAGAATAATGTTTTGACAATGTTTTGTGCTTCTAAGTATTTACAGATGTCTTCAATGCCCAAAGGGGTGTAAATTACAGACAAAAAAAGCTATTTTCTTCAGGCAAATAATCATTTAGGAAACCCTAGAGACATGTGCTCTTATTCCAATTCTATAGCATATAATGGTTTCTTCAGCAGTATCAGTTTGAAGTATGAAGATATGATTTGTTATAATATATTGTGAAGATAATTTAAAAAGTTATATATTTAGTTATTAATTGGCCTCTTCAAAACTTTACAGACTTATTATGTGAATTATTACATAAAGTTACAGAGATCATTTAAAGTAGGCTGTACGTTATGTGAAGAAATTCCAAGATGTGTGGCTCTCTGCTCAGTTAAGAGTCTAATACATGTTATATTTTATCATCTTGAATAAATGCATCTGTAGCTCCTATGTATGTAACTATTTTATTCCTATGAACTTTTTAGTAATATAGGACAAGAAGTAAAACCATTAATTCCAATAGCATAAGTAATGTTTCTTCCTGTCATCAGGCAGGTTGGATCCAAAGGTTAATTGAGGGTGAAGCTTTCTTAATTAATCACACATTGATAGATTGAGAATCTAAATGTACTGCAAATTGATTATCCTAATTTAACCATAAATATCCCAAAGGACTAATACTGCTAACCAGTAAGTGTGATTTTTCCATATTTTAAAGCTTATACATTTAGGAAAGAAGAGATCAAAACTTTATCTCAACTTGATTGTGTTTGCAAAAGCTTTGCCTCAGGGTTTTTCATAAACCTGAGTCTGCAAAAACTTTAATCAGAAGAATATGACCCAAGAGGATATTTTAAAGCAATGCTTTGAGAGTACCAGTGATCCACAATGTCTTTTTATTGCCAATGCTGGAAATCCAAATGCCCATATCTGGTAAAAATTTCCTCCAAAGTAACAGAGGCTACCTGTTATGTACAGACTAACAGAGAAAACTCACAAATGACTTAGTAGTGAAAAGCAACCAACGTTAGGCTGATCACTCATCTATACCTTGCAAATTTAAAAACAAGACTCAAACTTCCCTAAAACTTTCCAGCTAACTTAGTTCCAATCCAGAAGAAAACTCAAGAATATTTATGGGAATACAAAAGTCTCTACCACCCAGTAACTTAAAGTTCACAATACTAGTATGCCATCTAGTAAGAAATGGCCATGCACAAAGAGAAACAGGAAATACAAATCATAAAAAAGAGAAAAAACTCAATCAACTAGAAGTGACTCACTGAAACAAGGTGAGACAAAAATATACTAAATGAAGACATAGCAATAAACAATATCCAAAATGAAACACAGGACGATTCAACAAATGAGGAGAGCAGCCTCATGAGAGTCTAATTGGGGTTCCTGAAAGGAAAGGAGTGTGCAGAGAACATAGTTTAAAAAGGAATGACTGAAACTTTCCTGAATTTGTTGAAATGCATAGAAAGTACAAATTCAAGTAAATCTGAGCACAAGAAATTTGAAGAAAGTGATACCTAAGTTTATCATAACCAAATTGTCAAAGGTAAAAATAAGAATAATCTTAAAAACAAAAAAGAATTGACACATCATATAAATAGGAGCAAGCATAAAAATATGGCAGACTTTTTTTAAAAAAAATCAGGGATAATATAAATAAGAAGTGATTGAGTAACATCTTAGAATCCAGAGGGAAACAAATGGTATTAATCTAAAATTCTATTTCCAGCAAAACTATCTTTTAAAAATGAAGCAAAATAAGAATACTTCTTCAGAAATACAAATGCTGAAATGATTCATCATCACCAGAGCCATATGATGAGAAGTGGCAAAGAAATGCTTTAGGCAGAAGTAAAATAACAGAGTGAAATATTAATTAACATACAAAATGAAGGCCATGGGAGATGGCAATGTTTGAGTAATGCAATTGCTAGTTTGCAAGAACACCTATGGCAAAGTACCAGAAACTGGCATGGCCTAACCAAAGGGGTTTATTGTTTCAGAACTCTGAAAGTTTCAAGTCTGGAACTCAGAGGACATTAGGGCTATGTTCTTTCAATAAACCTGTGGGGGAATCCTCCTTGCTTCAATTTCTAGTTGTTTGCTGGCAATACTTGGCATTTTTGGCTTATAGATGCAGTGCTATAGGCTTGGTGTTTATCCACTCACTCCCTTCTTCCTGGCTTGCCCATATTTTTGCAAACTCTTGCATCCCTGTGTCTCTTTTCCTCTCTCCATTAAGGACACCACCGTAATATTGGAGTAAAGAACCACCCTATTCTGGTAACACCTATAGATTTAACTAATTAAATCTATAGTGGTCCTATTTTCCTAGGGCTAAGACTTCATGATTTGGGGGAAATTACTCAACCCACACAATTATTTTCTTATTTCAATTTATGAAATGTAGTGTGAGATTATTCTGTTTAAGAACTCTAGCCATCCTGTTAAGTTAAACTAATTGCTTCTATGTCTAATTTATTTAAATGTGAAAAGTATATGTTTATGAATGCTATTTTTCTTGTGGAAGCTAGTGACATAGAGATATGAAGAAAATTTTCCAACCAGAGCTTGCCTCATCAATAAGGACCCTTGGATATTTTTACTTGACTGCTTTATAGACACATTTTTAAGTTCCTTGAAAAAAAAATCTGGTAACTCAAAAATATATGACTAATCTTTTGTCTAGTATTAGACAAAAGACTGGTTCTGCTCAACTGGGTAGTCCAGTTTGTGAAGGGAATTCTGTAATACACACACGAATAGTGAATAAGGAGTCTCAAAGATTCCCAGGTAAAAATATATAAGGTCAGAATCCTTAAATAAAATTTTCTGTACTCCAACTGATTTATATCCCAGAATGTCCACATTTCATTAACTGGCAAAGGAAACAGAAAGTGAAGTGCTGTTTATTTTAATTTTATCATTTGAAACTCATCTCCCTTGCAATAATAATGCTGCTTGCTGTTCGTCATTGCCTTCCGCTAATGCATTACCCCCATTGAACTGCATCTCTGTGTGGTAAGGACTGTAATGCCACTGAACTTTAGTTTACTCAACAGGTTCCAAAGCAACTTGAAAAGTCAAAGGCAGCCACCAGCATCTCAGATACTACCAGTGTGAAAGAGGACAGCCTGTTGCGTGTTATGATATGCCTCTCCCTGCTCCACAAACTTCTGGGGAAAGAAGATATTTTTAAACCTCTTTCCAAACTCCTTCAAATTCTTTAAGATAGTTTATGAGGCATTAGATACCATTTCAGCTTGTTATAATCTCACAGGGGAGATTTCAAAATCTCAAAAAAGAGTTGCCACTCTCCATTGACCTTATCAAAGAGTCATTTAGGTCAGAGCTGCTTAACAGATGTTATAGAATGAAAATGCCCTGTAAGTACTTGTTCATCAAAAAATTATTAATGATAGACAAAATATGAAGAAAATACAGCTTACAGACAAGAATAATGCTCATTTAGAAATAATATTCTGGCATTAATAATGCCCTTGAAATAATTTTTAAGCAACTGTGATTGTTGGTAACATTTTTCATAACTTAAGACTTAAGAACTGTTATAATCCACCTAAGAGAGTTGGTTAAAAAAAATTAAGTATGCATGGCTCAAATAATAGAATCAGCAGAATAATTTCTTTGCTTTTGTCTCCTCCAGACTTAGAGCTGTACGCCCATCCAAAATGAAACTGTCTGGTGTCTATCAAGGGCCTTTAGATAGACCTGCTGTAGAATATCTCTGACTGCTGATTAGCAACTACGACCCCTTTCAGCCTTGTTATAGGCTATAAATTTTCTATGAGTGCTGTGCCACAAAGCAAACTGTGAAACCTATTGTCTAACTCCACTAACTGTGTTGCTTTCCCGCTTTCCCTTTGCAGTCTTGGAAACAGCGTGGCAACATAACCTGTTACTTGTAAATGTTTCCAGTTCAGTTATTCTAGTTACTGTAAAAACCCACCTTGTTCCTCGACAATCAGTTAACCTCTTATGGACAAAGGACCACTGAACTGAGGCTCCCCCTCCTTTCCGCCCCCTCCTTCCCCTTGCACCGCCAATTGAAAGCTTTAAAAGCCCCTAACCTCCCCTTGCTCGGCGCACACCTCCTAACTCCTGCGTGAGAATGGACGGTGTTGCTGCTGGGCTCAGCTAATAAAGCGCTTCCTTTTTCATTTTGGAGTCTATTGCTTTTAATTTTTGGATTGGATTCCTTGCCCATTACAAGCCTGAAGAAGCCAGATCGGTCATCGCCCATTTCTCCCTCACAGCAGTTCGGGATACTTCTTCAGAGGGGGTAATGTTGCAGGCAGCCCAGTTAGTTAGAAATATTATAGGCTGTCAGATAGGGCCAGGCCCTCAAGAAAGGGAACACAGAGGACCAGATGTCTTGTGACCTTGAAGGAGATAGACACCTCTTGCTATAAATCGGATCTCAAGCCAAGGCAAAACAAATACAACCACACCCTAAGTAGAAGCATCAGGGATTGACATTCTAAATAGGTATGGATCATCTTGACCATCCCAATCCCCTATAGGAAGAGTCACTGATCCTTAAGAATGCTCGCTTGCTACATGACTCACTTCCCTATTCATCCCTGATTTGGTCGATCTTACCTGAACAATTAACCTTATTGGTTGACCATAGTTCTGTCCCACCTCATGCCCATTTGCCTTGTGAGTTCCCAGGTTTTCCCCAACTTGGATCCATTTCACTTTGTGGCTTTACCCTATAAAAATCCCTAGAAAAGCCAGAATCCTTGGCAACCCACTCGGGACCCCTTCTGTCTCTCTCTCAGACAGAAGCTTTCTTTCTCTCAATAAATATATCCTGCTCATAAAAAAAAAAAAAGACCTAATGAGATTAATTCTGTTACTGACATTAGATTGGATGGGTTGTCATAATAAGAAAAGGAGAATAATAAAACTCAACTCATGGCTTTATTAAGCCAAATTCTTTGAGAACAGAGAAGGTTGGTTATGTGGTGAAACCTCAGGGATAGGTAAAGAAACCAGGGAATAATAAGACTGGATAAGGTTTTCATTAAAGACTTAATTCTGGGACCATTACTATGAGGAAAGCCATGAAAACAAATTCTCACACTAAACCCTTATTCAGAATTACCTACCAGTTCAATTCTTTATAGGCCAATGCACAAGTTAAATTTCCATATCTTCTTCTTAATTAGTGTATCCTGGAGAATTGCAATTTAATTTCTATTTTATGAATGTTGTTTTCATAACTTAACTTTATATTCTTGCATGCTACAAGAACCCAAGTAAAATATCAGCATAGGTATAAGCAGTTCTATTCTTAGAAGTCAAGAATTTCCATGTCTTTTCTTTTTTAATATGATTTTTATTGTTACATGTTTGTGATATATAATGAAAACAGTCATTATGGGCAATTATTTCACATACCTATCACATCTTAATACTTTCCTAAGGTTTTTAATGCCACATTCATTTTGTCCTTCATCCTACAAGCCTTTTTTTGGGTTTTATTCTGACAGACATGCAACTTAGTGAACACTTTCTGTCTATAATCCCTTTAGGTAAAACCACTTTTAAATGTTAGTACAATTTACTAGGTAAGGGTTGGGGAATATACAAAGAGAGAAATCCTGAACAAAAATTCTCAGCTCTCTCTGCCTTACTGAGGTCCAGCCCACAGCCTATTGATTATCTTGTGGTTTAGGAGAACATCTTGCTCTTTATGTGCTAGTCTCATCGTGTTTGTATGGTTCTGTGAGGCTGGTCATTCAGTGACCATCATACTATCCAGATTTCTTTTCCAGTCTGCTCCAATATCATTTGTGGCCAGAAGAAGAAATCATTCAACTAGTAAATCCAATTTTTTCTTGCACAAATATTCATAGTTCCAATCAAAAAGATATTGCAATGCCCTTTATCATCAATTAGAAAACATGTTTTTATTTGCATGGTGCCTCTGGGCACTTAATGCAGTAATACTGGCTTCTTTTCCTTTTGTCCCTAATCTAGCTGCTGTACATTTTATGTACCTGACTTGCTGCTAGGTATTTTACTACTATAGACTTTTATGCAACCTTTTATTTTATCTCATCTTACCTTGCTAGAAATGTATTTATTTTTCAAAACTTACAGGATATTTACATAAGAAGGCCACACAGAAAGTTCTTTTTCTTCATAAATATTTACAGACATAAATGATAAATGTTTTCTAGGTGTTCTATCCTTATATACAACATATTAATCTTCCATTTTCCTTTTATTTTCAAAATTAACTTCAAACCAGATGTCTTCATTAATTTTTTTAAAGAATCTTAAAACCCACATGATCAAGGATTTGATCTATAATCATTGCATGAAAGCATATGAGCAGATAAGTGGCTTTGATGCTGATAAGATGCTGCTTAAGCTACATTATTAATACAATGCAAAGGCTTATCTCACCAGGAGTCTGGACAAGTAGCATGTCACATGAACTTGGAAAGAGCTGAAAAAAGGGTCAAAGAGGAATGAAATATTTTATCTACAACAGATTTAATTCCAAAGGAAGGAGGTGTGAAAAATTACATAAGGAGGAGGATTATGGAACAAAAGAGAATGTCTTGCTTTTGTTAAAGCAAGGATAAAATAAAAAGCATGGTGTTTTCCCTCAATCTTTATCAATTATGATTAAAAAGAAAGAACAAACTCAGCACTTGCACAAAAAGAAAAGACGCTTTTCAAGACCCTAAATGTGTACCAGACAGTATACTTGAAAAGTCTCACTATGAGCTATTAAGCAATCTATAGCTAAACAAAGGAGTTTGCTTAGTTCAGTAATTAATTTGAAAGAAATTCCCAATTAGAATTGCATTTAACTAATTCTGTACTCTTTTACACAAGTGTGGTTTATGAGTCTGTTCACCAAAAAAACAAAAAAAACAAAAAAAAACCTGAAGACTCATTAGTTTTAGTACGACTCAAACATTTACCATGTATTCTTGTTGTTTTTTTCAATTTCTAAAATATTTATTTTAAAAGGTTAAAGTAACTATATGAGCTATTTAATGATATATGCATATTCATTTATGTAAATTAGCACAACACATATAGAAGCAAAACAATGAAGCACTGTAATCATTTCTGAAGCCACCACTGAGCCTTAGGAAAGGTGGCCGATGTCCTTTGTGGCCTCTGGAGAAAGTCACTCTCCTTTTTCTCCCTGGAGGTCACTCTCACATTGACTTTTGTGACCGACGTTTTCCTTTGGCTTATGGCTTCCTCTATATGGACATAACCTTAAATTACACATCACATGTTTTACTTTGCTAGTGGGAGTCATGTCACACATTAGTATTCCACAAATTATTTCTCATTCTTTTCACATTATTTAGTCAGAAACCTGCATGTTGACTTGTAATTACAATTCATTATGTGAACATTGCTATTGATTGCTTTGTAGACTGCATGGATCATTTAAGAATTCTAACCTAATTATGACTTTAAATTGGGTTTTTAAACATTCTACATCTAGAACACTTAGATACTACTGAGTTACAATCAATAATCATGTGACCCTTTGGGTTTATTGTCCCTTTTTTAATTTATTATTATTCCTGCTATTTATTATTTAGTATTTCTTCCCTTTTTCTATTTCTGTTAGATTAAATTACTTTTGTTTCTAGTTCATCTTTATCCCACTATTGCTCTAATATCTATATCCCTTTGTTTTGCTTATTTTTTAGGAACTGTTTC
>RJWT010012921.1:0-22101 GCA_004365215.1 Cuniculus paca | reverse complement strand
AGTTTAATTCTTTTTTTCCTTTTTCATGAAACCAGTTTACCTGAAGTAAGCAAACATTTCCTCCTCCTTCTAGGAGAAACTCTACCTTCCTCTCCCATCTATACCCAGAAAATGCAGCATTACTGGTCCAGTAATGAGTCTGTAGCCAAATCTATACAATTCTAATATTCAGTACCATTTATTTCAGAAAAAAACCTTTTCTCAAAGACCTTAATTCATTCAATAATATTGTGGGTATTTAGACTCAAAATTAATCTTCTGAGCCAGACCTGGTGCTCACGCCTGTAATTCCAGCACTCAGGAGGCTGAGACAGGAAGATTGATGCGAGTTCAAGACCAGCCTGGGCCACAAAGTGAGCTCAAGGCCAGCCTGAATGGCATAGGGAGATCCTGTCTCAAAGGCAAAGGTTGGGAATTTAGCTCAGCAGCCTAAGTGCCTGCCTGGCAAGTGTGAGGCTGTGAGTTTGATCCCCAGTGCTGCAAAAAAAGAAAAAATTTTGTGCTACTTTTCATACTGTCATATATTCAAATCTCTCAAAATGCTCATGAATTAAAATTTGTTGAGATTACACAAGGTGTAAGTTATTTTGAAATACATGCAAAATTATTACAACAGAGCATTCAACATGCATTTGGTGAAATTATAATTATCATGCATTGTGCTGGGTGAGAGTAATGAGCCAAGAATAAATTAAATCCCTAACCTCAACTATTGTCATTTTAGTAGTTTGTGGTGTGGCAGATACTTGGTGCCATAGTAGGAGTAGGATGCAGGAAAAGTCCTGCCTGAGAAGTGGTCACAGTACAATGGAAACACAGATAAGGAATCACACATTACAAACAATATGTGCTGTGAGATATAGAGGGACAGCCAAAGAAAATCCAGCACAGGCTGCAGAAAGGGTGTGGGAAACAGAGAAAGGTTATTGGAGGAGGTGACACCTGAACAGCTTCCTCGAAATTTATAGGTTATGAGAGAAAATTCTGATGAGAGACTGTAAAATGCCATGAGGTTATCATTGTAAGTAAGACAAGCAATAGTTCTCACATGTCATGCATTCAGCAGCATTTATTCTCTTTTGAAGAAATTAGAATGAAGATAAATTAGCAATTATGAAGAATAGTGAGATAGTAATTAATTACAAATTGGATTGCCCGCTAGGCTTTTAAGGAAAATAGGAATTAAAACCAAAAGATTAGTGTGCCTATATAATATAACGCTGGAAAGGTAATATGAACAAATAAGTGGATAGCATTTTACCCTAATAGAAAAGGAAAGAGACAACTCATTGGCACCTGGAAGCTTAATATCTGCTTGGTGAAACAAAACACACAAGCAAATTAGTATAGCTCGATTTAAATCAGTGCAATCTCACTACGCATGATTAATTTACAAGTGAATGGGCAATGTAAAAAGTATTCAGGAATTTGAATGGTAGGGAGGGTGAAGTTGCCTCTGATAGTGAAAGTGAAGCAGAGCTTACTATAGAACACTACTACCTCAGCGAGTCCTCAGCTGGACTGAATAGTCATTTACGTCCCTCTGTGCTAAGGGTTGCAAGTTAACCACACTCTCCAACTGAGAGGATCAACGAAAAATGTCTTGACCATGTACCTTATTTGTAATAACTTATTGTTAAAATTAGTCTCATTGACATCATTAAAAGCTTTCAATCTTTCTTGAGTTAATTTATTTTTATTTGTCACAAATTTTTCTAAGACATACATATTTTTACGCTTCCATTGATAAAGATTGTGATGTGTCTGTAGATGACAGCAAGAAGTCATATCTATTTCTCCTCATGCTGAAAGAGAGAGGCATGAATACAAGAGGCACGCTGCTGGTAGAACTCTTTTTGACTATAAACTATTTTGAAGGATACCTTTTTCAGAAGGTTGAAATCCATTTTTATGATCAAGAGCAGAAGACAATAATATATTTTTGTATTCATATTTTATCAAGTTGTCTATTTTAACAGTTTATTTTGAAAATATTTCAATTCATTAATTCTAATTCCACTATTAAGAAAGCATATACAGATGTGCTTTTATCTATTTATTCTTAATGTAATATTATAACCATGTATAGGCATAAAATATAATATCATGCTGACAATAGAGATTTTCCATTGCCTCTGCAAAGTTGATAGATTTTATGGACATATTACCTTGTCAGATATTCCTGTGTGCTCTATTTTTTTATTTTTACTACCTTGGCTAAGACCTACCCTGTCTCAATTATTTATAATACTGAAGTTGAACAAGTTACTTGATAACATCTTTAAAGACACCTGGTAAATCTGAACAATTATGTCCAATAAATAAAGTCCTTCAAATTGGTAATTCACCATCATCCACAACAATTATAAATTAATGTCAGGAATTCATTTAATGTTAATGCAAAAATTGTCATTTTATTTAATTGACTTCTGTTCTTGTTGCATTGTATAATAAAGTTCTGGTTAAAATATTTGTCCTGTTTTATGATATTTTGCAACATAATTTCTATATTATCTAAAATGCTTTCCTCAATGAGTGAGTGAGGTATATTAAAATAGCCATATGTAGGAGAGAAATAAAACGAAGAGACAAAAATTTTGACTTTTCCTGAAAAAATGGAGAGTTTGCTCTTTCCTGAAATAGGATACATGGCTAATGGAGATACTGAACATTAAATAGTCTTTCATTCCAATGAATAAATGTGATTTCACATACCGCATTGCATTTATTTTAAAATATAGTAGAAAATGTGTTATCATTTTTATTTTATGGACAGGAAATTTTGGAGGAATGCTTCTAGCTGGAGAGTATAGGAATGTAATTTAAGCAGGTATGCTTTTGTATACACACACACACACACACACACACACACACACACACAAATGCCTGATTCCCTTCGAGTTTCAAGACAACAGCAAACTGCTGTATGTCAAGCACTTCCATAGATTTTACAACCTTTAGCAGCTATCTTAGTGATATTTGTTTAGTAGGTATTAATAACTATGTTTATTGTATTTGTCTGTGAATTTCTAATTAAGAGTAAACCTTTTTAAGGTATGTAGTTTCATGGATTTCACCTAATTGATTATGAAGGCATACATATAAATTGTGCTTGTTAAGCTTGAGTGTCAATGCGATTGGCTTGCAAGTCACCCAGGGAATTACTAAAATACATGTCTGGCCACTGGCTGTTTTTTCTCTGGCATTGTTACCATGCTTTCCTGGTGGCCATAAACTCAGCAGCTTTGCTCCACCCTTCAGTCCTGCAGTTACCTGATCCTGGACTGAACCCTCCAAAATGAAGCCATGAGCCAAAGTAAATCTCTTGCTCTGCATGTTGGACATTTCATTCTAGCAATGGGCCAGCTGTCTAACACACAAACTTAAATCTGCAAAAGAGAAAACATATCAAGAATTTACACAATTATAATAACAATATTTAATACTTCAAAAATTATCCATACTTCTTGTTTTGCATATTTATTTTTATCTAATTTTAAAAGTACATGATAAACTGGGAAAAGTTCTTCACGTCTTCTAAATTTTTGTATTTCTTTGTTTTCTGGCTTATTTTATTTCTCTTGGTAGAAAGTTCTCAAAATGGAACAAGTAACTTGCATCTTTCTCAAAATAATTTTTCATTGTTAAATATGTTGAAAGACAAAACATCTTTCAAGTTTCTGTTATTGCCTCATCCAGATGTAATTTGTCTTAAGTCTAGTCTTTTGAATTATGTAATTGTCTCAGTTGCAATTTATGCATTGTCAAAATAACTCCTTCATCTAAATAAATCAGTAGGAGAAAACTAATTCTTAAGTAAAATGATATATTTCTGTTGACATCATATCAGCTGAAAGACCAGTTATTTGATTTAATCAAGCCATAACCAATTTGGGGGGTTGGTGCTTATGTAGTAAACCACACAGTTGTAGGAATTGTTTCTTGCACATTTGAATGCTAGAAATGTAGTCAGAATTGGAGACTAAAAAGAAGTTGCAATTCATTCTTTACTGAACAATATATATTGGGGTGGATACAGGCTAATTGCAGTAACTATTTTCTCTTTTATTGTCCACAAAGCCCTTGAGTCCAGCTCATTTTTGCCTTTACGAATGCAAACATTTTATTCTTTCCAGGGTGTCTCACGAGTTTACAACAGAGAAAGCTTCCAGAATTCACTAGAGAGTAGAGCAGCTGATGTCACCCAACACCATGTTGTTTTTTCTTTGACTAAAATTACTTATTATCCCAAAGACATTAACTTTTCAAGATCGTAGCTGTTATGTCCAGTGGAGGAGATCAATCTAACACAGTGAAGTACATCTTAGGGCAGAAATTGTGCTCAAAAATATATGTTTAGATTATTGGTTTTTAATTAACTGAACTGGGTGAGACTGTGAGAGTAACTTTCTGTTGGTTGAGTGAGTGAAGAGCAGTTAAGCAATCCAAACATTCTGGTACTGAGTGTGTCTTGGTGACATCTTTTCCCATTTACCCAGTGTGGCACTGATATCAGGGTACCTGTGAGTAGTCACAGTTTCTAGCAAGCTAATTAGATAATATCCACACTTAACATTATTATACCAATACTTCAGCCAGTTGGATCATGTATTTCAGGATTATAGGTAGGTGTGTATCAATTAGGGTTTGTTAGAGAGTAAAAGTTGATATAACATGGAATAATATATGCAGACTTTTTTTTAAATTGTGGAAACTAGTTAAAAGAAGTATGGAAGACCTGTTAGGGCTTTCCAGTGCAATAGAGAAGCAGAAAGAAAAAGAAAGGAGGACGTGGAGAGGAGCGCACAACTCGTGCAGTTGAGCTATCTCCTCTACCAAATATAGAAGGAGGGGTTATATGACCCCTGACCAGAAGCTGTGCTTGGGGTGGGCATTGATGACATGCCAGAAACTGCTTGGAATTTCCTTTGCATGCTCAGGAAAGGAAAGAGGAAGTTGTAATCAGGGCTGAAGGGTAAGGAGGAGGTGGTAGTCAGGGTAGACCACCGCCATAATGTTCAGTAATTTATATTAGCTCAGAAACCTTTCAAGACCATTGCTTGTATGTTTGATAATGAAGTCCAAAGTCAGAGAGTTGGCAGTTGGAAAGGAATGTCAGATGACATGAAGTGATGGAGGTCAGGGGAAAATTGAAACCCCAAAGTCATGTCAGGACTTATGAGTGGAAACCACATGTGTCTTTCACCAGCTCAAGTCTAAATAATAATACTCATCCATAGGAGTTGCTAGTGCCTTCACAGTGGAGTCTCACACACACACTCATGTGCATGCACACACACACACACATGCACACACACATACCTGCTTCACAATTTGGAGAAAATGATGACATCCACTGGGAGGAACTTTAAGTCAGGCTGTTGATCCATGAAGTGAGCCAGTAAATCTTCAGCAATGTATGTACACAGCAGCAGCATGGTCCCCACACCAATTTGTAGAGTGAAACTTGCAGGTTGACTAACTTCTGCTCACTAAGGCCAAACACCGGAGAGCTCTTAAAAATTCTGATGCCTCTCCCATACATGTATTTCTTATAATGCTGGTGAAAGTGGATCCCCAGTACTATCTCAGCGACTGCAGTTTTTATAGGTTTGGGGTAATTGTGAGCATATTTCATATAATAAATTTATTCTACTGTTTCAAAAAACTTTAATCTTTCAATATTGTCCTGTATTAAACTAAGGAAGTTAAAGTACAGACACAGGCTATTTTAGTCTCTTTTCCAGTTGTCTTGGCACATTGTTCAAAATATTCTCAGTCTTTCATGAATAAATATAGCATTTCTGCTTAATGCAATCACATGAAGAAATTCAATCCATATCCAACATTATACTCATTACACTCTGTTCCACTATTATTAAGGTTTATACTCATACATGTTTTCCAGAATTTTTTCTTATGCAAAAATGACAGAAAGTCTTTCTTTTTTGAGGTCTGTTTCACTCCCATTCTCATCACACTTTTGGGCTCACCCTTTGTGGCCTGCAAAAACTTGGATCTTATTACAAGTTTAGGAGCAATTAGAAGTGGTGGGGTGTGCATTAATGAGTATCTGACAAGTTGACTACTTCAGAAAGACTATTGCAGGTTGGTTGAGCAAGAGGAGACTAATCTAATAGGAGACTAGTAACATTTCATACTACTCCAGATTTTTCTTCCACATTTTTCATTTTTTGTATTCAATTCTTTAAATAGAAGGAAATAAACTCATGATACAAGAATAATCTCATCGTAAATTCTCTATAAATGATTAAAAGAAAATATTCTTATATAATGCATAAGTGTAATAGCAGTATGTATGATTACATTAATTTGTTGGATGTCACTGTGGTGTTCATTTCTTGTAAACCAATTCTTGTTGATAGTGAGAGATAAAATTGAGTCAGTGAAGCATAATAAAATGTTGTAAGCTGTACAATATAGTAACAAAGATGAAAGAAAGTTTCACAGAGATAGCTAGCATATAGCTTCTCAATTTAGAATTCTGAAAGGTTTTCAACTTCATAAATATTTATTATTCATGAGTCTAGATTTACCTTGTAGCAGAAGACAATCATTGAGTGTATGTGACTTATAAATCTTGAGCAAACAATTCTTGAATTCATTCATCCTGCATAGCTTGCGAAATTGGCTGAAAACAAGGTCTGTATACCAGTAAAAAGCCGTATTTGCCATGTTGCAGCAAAGGCATGCCATATGTCATTCATTGACTGAATGTTTTATTCAATATGTCAGACAAACAAATTCAAAATCAGCAAGCAACATATCTTTTTTAATTATTCAGAACACATAACAGTTTTATTCATGGGTAGAAGCAGCAATAACTCAAGGAAAACAACTACACACTATGAAAATACATTGTTTTTAGTCCAGTTGGTTTGCTTAAAAACATCAATGTATTGTGATACTTCAGTGTATGATTAAATTCAGCTTGAAACTTCAACAAAGTTAAAACTGAAAAAGTAATCATCTTCAAGATACCAAGACAATCAATATATTGAAACAGTATATTTCAAATATTGGAAGAGAAAATTAATTTAGATTTCTACAGTCTGAAAGTATCCTTCAAGTGTGAAGAGGAAATGAAGCATTTGGAGTTAGGCAAAAACAAAGAGAAAAAAAATTTCATTAACTGAAAATGTATTTTTTTCTTTCACAGAAAATAAATGAATTCAAAGAAGAATAAAAGGTAAATTTTCTATAACAAATCAGAAGTTCAACAACACTGTAAGTCAGTCATACACATTATAAAGTGTAAGGTAATCACTAAAAGAATAGTAAAAGCATGAAAATGAATACACTAATAATAGTAGGTGAAAGAAAAATATTTGATTAATTTGAACATCTGAAATTCACCAAACTTGATGGTATGGATGGTCACATTTGCCTAAGGAGTCTGATGCCAAATACAAGTTAGAGAGTTCAAAACCACTCAAGGTGTGGATAGTTGATTAGAATGACTTGTAAAATGTTCCACAGGCAGTCTTAACTCGTGATTGTCCAACATTGCAATGTGGCTAAACCCAGATGTATTTAGAAGAAGCTGCACTTGGAATCTTCAATTTCGATCTTTTTCTGTTGCTAAATGATGCTAACTAAGCAGGGGTAGCCAGGCACAGCTCTGGAGGGTTATGCAATCACAAGCGTAAACACCTACGCTTCATATCATGCACCTTGTGGCCATGCTGGCCAGTGAGTTGCTTATTAAACGTGTTCCTTTTACTTCAGATGCTTTCAGCTCATGATAGCTTTGGGCACAATGTCATGTAAGTTGAGAAACTTCTGTACTTAAATCTCCTGTGTCCGGAATGAGTCTAATTTCTGTAGATACCACCATAAATACCCAAATCATTGACCAACCTTACACTATCTCCTTCAGTACTTTCCTGATAGCTCATCCCACTGTTCAAAAACCCTCTCCCTTTAGCCTCACCAAAGTTGAGTAATATTTTTATTCCCTATTGCAATAGTCTTGCTTCTTGATCCCATAGTGTTGAGAATCATCTTTTATTTTTTTTCCTTATTTTTTATTAGTACATGTTTGCAGTACATGATGTTTATGCTGTGTGAAGTTGGTACATGTATATAACACCTTTTACTTCTTTTTCTTATCCCCTTTTACTACTTCCCTCTCTTTCTATCCCCTTCCAGTTTGAAGAAAACCTATCTCCCTTCTTCCTATTTATCTTCATTTTGTTCCTTATTTATAATCTGAGTTTCTCATGTAAAAGAAACCAAACTATTTAATCTTGTGTGTCTGATTAATTTCATTTGACACTATGGTCTGAAGGTGTACCCATTTTCCTACAAGTGGCTCGAATTTATCTTTCTTTATCACAGAGTATGAGTTGCAAAACATATCACATGTTATAACATGAAAAAAATAATTTTTTATGAATACTGATGGCTAACTTGCACCTCCTTCAAAGATGTAAATGTACCAGATTACTCGAAAGTCAATTAATATGATTTAGCCATTGATAGGATAAAGGAGAAAATGATTTGTTTTGATTTCACATCCATTTAAGAAAACAAAATTTTAAGTAAGAATGAAAATTCATTAAAATAATATACAGTACTAGAAAACAAAACAGATTAAGACTGAAAGAATGTGATATAGGGGAGGAACTCACTAAAAATGTTAAATTTTGAGATGGTCACTATAGTAGATAATTGCGACTTAATTCATAGGGAAACTGGGAAAAGCTTCAAAACATGCCTCAGAGGAAGAGCATATTTATATATAATGGTGATTCACTAAGTAGTTAAAGGCAACTTTGTTGAGGTGTTAATTTTCAGGCATTTCCAATCCTGCCGTGGGACTGGGAGTACTTCTTCAGGAAAACCCTCTCCCCTAATGGTGCCCGTATGGATGTGGGAATTCCTGTGGAGTGTAGTCAGAAGGTAAGAATTGTGGAACAGCAGAAAGCATAGTATTTGCTGGTTGATTACAATACTTAAATGTAAGCAAACAAACAAATAACTAAAAAATTGTCTTAAATATCAGCATACAAATATTACCACTACTGACATTTATTCAATGCTGAACTAGAGTCAGAATCATTGAAATAAAGCAAAAATAGAATAAAATGCAAAATATTCTGGCAAAGATCAAGGAAATATATCTTCACTTCTGGATACCATTGCTTCATGAGAAAATATTTAAAAATCTATTTTAAAATTTAATATGTGAATTTAATAATGTTTTAAAATACAGTGTGAACATTAAAAATTCTGTCATGTGTCTAGAGATAAACACTCAATTTTTTGGGTAATATAATAAAAATATAAATACCAGGAAATATATATATATATATATATATGTACATATTACATATATTTAAAAAGCACGAAGGTCCTCTATAAAGATAACAATAGAATATTATTGAGAGAATTTATAACCTAATTAATTGAAATGAATCCAAGTTCATAGATTTGAGAAATCAAATATGATAAAATGTTAATTATTTCCAAGGCTATCCTTAAAGTAACTATAATGCCAAAGAAAACCCAAGCAGATTGTATGTAGGTGGTTGAAGAGAATAATAAACTAATTCTGTAGTTTCTGTGAAAATTCAAGGACTAAGACTATCCAGAAAATTTTGATGAAGAGTATAGGATAATTTATACAACAGAAATGCTAAATATACCTTACATATCATGTAGTTTGACACATGAATTGAAAATAATTCTGTGGAACAAAACAGAAAATGCAGGAATTAATGTATACATATAGTGACACTTGTTTTATTACCAATACACTTCTCAAGTGAATTTGGAAAGTATAACACTTTTAAAAATTATTCAATAGAATTCAAATATTTATGGAAAAGAGTGATCCTGGACAGTAACCATCCCAAAATTTCCTTATGAAATAAATGTTCTGTATCTGGTTCAATATGGTGACCATTGGGTGTATGCGGTGGTTGAGAAACTTTTATGTGAGAAATGTGACAAAGAAACTAAATTTTAAACTTTAAGAAATTTTAATTTTTTGTGCTTGTTACCACATTTTACACTATTGTTTTTGTATAAACTATAAATGGACTTATTTTGCATAAATAATAGATATAAATGAGGGCTGGAGAAAGACAGCTAGTAAATAAGACATAGGAGAATATTTTAATGTCATGGATTAGGCAACTACTAACAAAACAAAATAGTATCAACCAGAAAGAAAAACATTGCTGCAGTAGAATACAATTAACTTAAGAAATTATATTTTTATTACACTATGAAGTGCGAGGATAGAAATCAAATTGTCATAGAAATGACTTCCAATACACACATTCAACAAATAATGCAAATCCAGAAGATATTTTTAAAAAAATGCATGCCAATGTGAAAAAGAAAGAAAACCAAATAAAGATGGGCAAAAAAGTTGAAGTAACACTCATCTTCCAAAGAGTTGATATTAAAATGATCAGTGAATGTGTTAATTTGTTATCAGGGTAATATAAGGTAATAATATCTCTTGCCTTGCAGCTGCATATCTATCAAAATGAAAAGAACACTGTTTCCACAATTTGTAATAACATGGTACAAATGGAATATTCATATACTTCATATTCATATACAAACCACTTAGAAAAATACCTTGTCTTTTTTCTATTCAACTGGACTTAATATGCACATTCCTCATGACCTGGTAATTTTATTCTTAAATTGCTGCAAAACAAAATTCATATATGTGGGTAACAAAACACATAGACATGAATGTTAACAACTGGGCCATTTGTAGTAGTCTCTATCTAGATACAAGTGGAATAGCCAGTCAGAGCAAAATTAATGGATGGTGCTATTGATAAACAGTGAGTACTATTAAGAAATGAGAAAGAAAAATATAGCTACTTTCAATGACCTGCATAAATCTTGGAAGATAATGGTAAACAACTGAAGTCAGTCTTATAAGAAAATACAATCTAATATTCAATTGATTTACAATTCAAAAATTGACAAATGAATCCAGGCTGATGAATGTGAAGAGAGTATGTTTGTGTGGAGCTGTAACTCAGAGTACTAGAGGGACGTCTTAAGGCCTACCAGTGTTCAAGTATTTTGCCAGAGTGGTAGTTTTACTGGTGTTGTTTACTTTCTAAAAATTTGCCATATCTTTCACTCATAAATGGACAAAAGTAAAACGCTATTGAATTTTACAGAGAAGCAAAAAGGCAACCTGAAAATATGAAAGAATGAAAGGTTATATAAAGCAAATGATCTCGTTTCAAAAGATGAATACAGCAGCATTGTTGATAAATGATTTTTCTGAAATAAAATGATTGTTTTCCTTAGCTATATACACTGGAAACAGTGACTTGTTATGTTTCAGCATTTACCACTTCCTTTTCAATGATACTTGTTCAATCTAAAGCTTCTACAGCAGTGAGATAAAATTTTTCTTGCAAGATAAGAGAAAGGATAGTAGAGATAGTATACTTGCTTTGGAATATAAATTATATTTAAGGATAAGGTGCACAAGCTAGAATGAACTGTTAAAATATCTGAAAAACTCAATAAATATTAGATGAAAGTATATGGAGAAGCAAATATGTATGAGACATTTATAGGAGCAAAAGGGTTTATGAGAGCCCAGTGAAATGGAAGTCATTTCTTTTCTGATATTCATATATGTGAAGGAACTCAAAATTTGAAACTCATAATCTCTGTTCAGAGTTTCACATCAGGCTAAATAAAACTCAAATTGCCTACAGAACTGAGTAGAAATGATTTTAAAGTTTCTTGCCTCAGACGTGGAAGATGCATGTGACATATGTACCTTAAAATCTATTTTTTCTTAATTGATGGGAGATTTATTTACACATTAGCAATTGCAGTTAATGTTTCCTTTTAACTAATTGTAACTGCAATATTATCTACACTACTCAGCATTTAATCATAATGCTCTTCTATGCTGTTCTGTGTACTGTGAATATGTAAATAAATAAACCTCCACTGCAGAACCTCACAATTTCCTGAAGAGTTACCTGCACTAATATTTATGACAGAATATGTAGATTAAAATGGCAAAGTAGTCATTTTAAGCTCTCGGCAATAGGAGATTGGGGGTATCACGTTTCTTGAAAGAAAGATGGAGATTAGGTCCTGCAAACAATGACAAGGCGACTGAAGAAAATTAAGCAGGGACTGACATGGTCAGATTTTCATTTTTAATATCTTACTTGGGCAACTGTGGAGAAAATGTATTTACATGGAATAACTAAAGTAGTAGAAATCCATTTAGAATACAATTGAAATGGAAGAAGTAAGAAATAACTCTGAACCCAAGGAGTGGTAGAAAAATGTACCTACTTGAACAAGCTCATAAAGTTATTTCTTTCCATGGTTATTTTTGTCAGATGAGTCCCAAATAGCTCTTGTCCCTTTAGCAGACTTTACATTGCATCAGAATAGCTAACGTTGGATTATGCACACACAATGTTCTCCACACACTACAATGGGTGTGGTTTTGCAATGATTGCCTACAAGAAATGATTTTCTCTGAGGGGAAAGAGAATTGCATCCCTTCGTTATCATCTGTGATTCACATCAAGCAACAACGAGTTTCTCTGTGTGGAAGAGGAGCAGAGGGGAATATGTTGGATAAGTTGCAGTGTCTGCTACTTCACTGAAAATAGCTGAGTAGACTTTTTAAAAAAAATCTTTAATCTCAAAGAATATTAAGCTCTTCCCAAAGCTTGGGTCAATTTTAAGTATTCTTCATTTTTAAACTTCTTTCATTAATTACATCAAATAAAATAAAATTAACATCATAAAATCTAAATACGTTTTACGTCTCTGTTAGTCTTTCATATTTCTCAAATTTTAGTTTTTCATACTCTCAGTTTTCCTGTGTTAGACTTCCTTTTGATCAATGGTGATTTCTGTAGGTCAGATAACTTCATGGCCACTTTTAAGTTAAGCAAAATAACTTATATTCTTTGTATCAAAATTCCCATTTCTAGAATTCCTAAGACATCAAGCAGCCAAATATTTATTATTAGATTATGCATGTCTACCCAGCTAGAATTCCTGATATATCAGAAGACATGAGGCATTTCAATAATCTTCATGTTTTCTTATTTTTAATGGCAAAAGACAAATTTATAGTTATCCTTTTGTGTACTTGGTTTCTGTCAATTTTCCTTGATGAACATCACAGTTGGAGAACTCTCCCACTCCAATGAGCTACAAAATTGGCAACTAACTGGAATTGTATATTGTACAAGAAAAGAGTATATTTACAGAAAGTATTTGCAGTGACTATTAAAGAAACTAATATAAATTCAGTTGCCATATGACGCTGTTGTGGAAACCTGGTACCAAACCGAAAGGAAGATGCCTTGTACCAAGGAGTTGGAAGTGAACTATTTATTTTGCCAATGCACTGGTGGGAAGACCAGTTCCAAATTACCAGCCCTGAGTCAGTTGGGTTTTAGTTACATACAGTTTTTCAAGCAGGAAGTACAAAAGTGAGGGCAAATCACTTACAAACTCTGTCATATGTTGTTAGGAAAGCTGGGCAAATTCAGTTAGAAGAATTGTTTATCATAAGGCGGGTGAGTCGTGGGAGGGGGCTAGGACAAGAAGGTGGATGGAATCATATGTATCCTTATCCTTGACTAGGTTAGCCAGTCCTAGAACAGGTTAGTAAAACAGGATATATTTTTAGGTAGGAAAACTGAAGCATTGCAACTGAACTGGGTCAATTTGACCTGGACCAGACTATCTACAGAAAGCAACGGGATGCAGTTATTCAACGCTGACTGGGTTCATTGGTCCAGTTATGGGACAGGCTAAATGAGCACATCCTGTCTCTAAAGGGTGTTAAGCTGCTAGTTAGTTCTTAAAATTTTGAGTTTTCTGTAACATTCCTAATTTCCTGTTACAGCACAATTCCTGGTGCATCCAAAAATGTCCCATAATTCAGTAAATTAAACTTCTTTTACCTCAGGACAATGAACACTATTATGTGTCACAGAGTTTTGCAGAATTCAAGCAACTCTGAAACTGTGTATTATCATTGATTGTCACCCCTCAAAAATTCTCATAATATACTAATAAAAACCACAAGCTCTTTCAAATATCATTTTTTTCATTTACTTTGAAAGTAGTTCCTCAATATAAAAAAAATTGCTATATGCCTAACAATTTCTAAGTCTGTTGAATATTACAGAGACAACTAATGAGTGTATGATTAAATGATGAAACTTACATTTGTTGCTGGATTATATATGCTCATGGCTGTGACAATATTAGCTTCCAAAACTTAATGTAAAGTACATACCATCTTTTCTTGTTTTTATAACTTTTCAGTGTAAAATGCAACTGTGAGGATAACTACATAGATGGGCATATCTTCAAAAAACAGAGGATCTCTTAAAGTAAAATTTTTTAGTAAAGCAGTATTAGAGCCATTTTTAAAACTACCTTCAGGGAGAAAAGGAAAGCATACACTGGAAAGTTTTATAATGTATTTTGATTAACTTATATTTCAATAGGAAATAATTACAAAAATGCAAACTAAATTATGCTTTTTAAAAACTAATACCAAAATTATAGGAAATAAATACTTGGGGGTATGACATAGAAGAGGGTATTACACATGTCAAATATGCACTAAACATTTCAAAATTCTATCAAGTGTGAGTCCAGGTAAAAAGCAAAGCTAAGGGTCTGAACCAGTGAATTTTTTTGCTACATCTCATATTTGATTTCATTCTAACAGTTGTGCTACCTTATAAATATTTGAAGCCCTGTCAGTATAAGCTGCTCTGTGCACATTCCTTGACGTTCTGACAGGGCTCTCGTGGCTGGGGAGCGTGGACTTTCTGTCACATACTGGTTTTAATTGATGTCATAGTATGAACCATCCCTTTATAGTATTCCTCCAAGAGGATCTATGATATGATGGCTCAAATCTAGTACTTCATGTTTTATCCCAATAGTTCTATGTATGCTGTTTTCATTAGTCTCATTCTATCATATTTAATTTTCTTAATAATTATCAGACCTTGACAAGCACAAGTCAATAGATTACATTACAGGCTATGAATATCTGTTAAAAATACTGCAATGTATCTATTTATTTTACTCTGCTTTCCAAGGCTCAATTGTGTTATTAATTATCATTAGAGATATTGTTAGGTACAACTATGAGAAAATCTCATGTCTTTTCTTTATTGGCTCTGCTTTTTTTAACTTTTATTTCATTAATACATGTTTGCACTTCATGCAGTTTACAATCATGTTGGGGAGTGGTTACAGGTACATACTACAGCTTGTTTCTTTTTTAAATCCTTTTCTCCTTCTTTCCCCTCTCTCCCTTCTCTTCTGATTACTCACCTCATTTTTCATTCTTGATGATATTATTAATCTTAGCTCATGTTGCAGCATATAATGTTTACATTAATTGAGATCATTAGATTCTTCATTTCATTCATCCATTCATCTGTTGATAGAGGCAATCAGGATTGCTGTACAATAAATACACTGTGTACTTCTAAATAGTTACAGTAGCTAATTTCGTTATGTGTATTTTTAAAATCTATTTTACTTGTATATGCTCTTTTTAAAACACCATAAAATTATCATCTAATAAATTACAATTTCCTTAATAGTACCATATGGCTACCTACTCCATTTGCTCATAGTTAAATAGCATACAAATATAATAGTCAGTGGGAAATGCATTTTTCATATATTGTCAGTATTATCATTTTTAAGGACTCCAACCCCTCTCTGCTTTCTGTTGTCCTTATTTTAAAACTTACAAAACATGAAATTGAGAATGATTAAATTCCTTTACTCTACAATGCAAACTGAATTACTCATTTTCTTGTCCACATTTTCCCTGCCTTACATGCACTCTACACCTGTGGTCAGCATCCTTCTTTAATGCGGCATTTATTTTTCATACATTTTGTATTTGGATAAGGAACTGTTGTTTGTATTGAAGAATTATAATAAATTATCATATAGTAATTATAGCGGATATATGTACAGTTCCTGCTCATATTTTGTAACAAAGAATACTGGCAAAAGAACAAATTTAACTTCATTTATTTTTAGCAAGTCATCCAATTTCACAACCAGTCAAATTATCATCAGTTCCTTTGGGAAACATGGAACTTTCATGTTCTATTCTTTGTACTTAGTGTTAGTAATAGTATTCATGATGAAGGATTTCTGCTTGTGGGTATTGTGATAATATAGTTAGGAATTTGAAAACTTCCCTACTTATATTTGTCAAAGAGCAAGACTAAACTACCTACTTCATCACTGTATTGAAAAATCATACAAAGTTTTAGAGAAATGACTTTTATATCATGCATGGTTGTAGCCCTGGGGGCACAAGGGTAAATTTTTAGAAAAGGTGCATTATGGGAATGTGTAATCCCCATGTTGATTTTTCGAAGTACTTCTATTGATGAATTATTAATTTTAATTTTATGAATTTTATTATATTAAAAATGTGTACTTAACAGGAAAATAAAAATCAAAAAATAAAATATTAAATTTGTATTATGTAATGAATGTGTAGAATAAGCATCAATATTTTCAAAATCAAGAGTTTACCTGCTTTACAAGATCTAAAAATAACAGCAGAAAAAAATTCCTATGTGAATGACGATGAAAATACAAACAAAACTCTACCTCAGAAATAATATTTGCTTCAATTATCACACCTAAAGTGGTCTTCACACATGAGAACAGCATGTTCCATACACGATTCTCACACTGACAACACGTGTGCTTAGCTTTTCTTTCATGCTTGGCAGCCCACACTTGTCACCTCTCATGTCTTCTTGTTTGTCAAGAGCATCCTACTCTTTTATACAGTGTCCACATAGCAGGAAAATGAGTACCAATAGAATAAAATATCAAATTTACACTGAGTGTTTAGAATAAAAACAACATTTTCTATATCAACTGTTTGCTTACTAAATCTAAAAGTTAACAACGGAAGTAAATTCCTATGTGAATGGTAATGAAAATACAAATAAAACTCTACCATAAACATAATGTTTACTTCAAATTTGGAGAGGAGGGTATGATTTCTTTATGTATTCTAGTTATTAGTCTTCCGCCTGAGAAACAGCAGGCAAAATTTTTTTCCCACATTGTAGGTTGTCTCTTCATTCTGTTGGTGATTTATTTTGCTGTGCATAAACTTTTTAATAAGAGGATCTCAGTTGTTGATTCTTTGAAATATTTCTAATGTGATCAGAGTTTTGTTTATAAAGTCTTTGCCTACACCTGTGTCTTTAAGAGTTCTATCTATTCTCTTTTTCAGCAGATTTAGAGTTTTTATTACAAAATTTAGATATTCAATCCATTTTGATTTTAGTTTAGTGCATGGCGACACATATCAGTCTAGATTTAGTCTTCAGCATATGGAAAGCTGGCTCTTTCAGCACCCTAATTTAAAGACCCAATTCAGAAATGGGCATCAGAAATGAATAGACACTTCTCAAATGAAGAAGTGCAAAGAGCAAATGAATACATGAAAAAATATTCAACATCATTAGTCATTTGAAAGATACAAATTAAAACATTGCTGAGATTCCATCTGACTCCAGAAAGAATGGCTATCATCAAGAAATCAACCAACAACAACCGCTGGCGGAGCTGTGGGTGGGAATGTAGCCTGGTGCAACCACTGTGGAAATCAGTATGGAAATTCCTCAAAAAACTATAACTAGAGGTTCCATTTGACCCAGCTACTCCCCTTCTTGGTATCTTCACGAAAAAATTAAAAGTATTGTACCACAACAATGTATGTACACCCATGCTTACAGCAGCAAAGTTTTAATAGCAAAATCTTGGAAACAGCTCAAATTTCCATTAACTGATGAATGGATAAAGATGTAGTTTTTTATACAATGGAGTATTACTCTGCCATAAAGAAGTATAAACTTGAGACACATTTGTAGGTAAATGAATGTGCCTTGAGATCATATCCTTAAGTGAAATAAATCAAACACACATGTATAAATATTACATTGTTTCTTTGGTGTGAGAAACTGAAAGTGTAAATAAGGACCAAAATGTATAATAAATATTGTGAAATAGAAGAAAATGTTCAAATGGGAAGGACAACTAGGGAGGGGAAAGATAGAAAGGAAGGAAGGGAAAAGCAAAATTGAGAAAGAAGGAAAAGCCTGAGTTTTGGAAAAATGAATGTTGTAACCAAACAAAATACAATGAATTCCCTAAAGGTAATAATATATTCCTCTCTTTTTATAAATTAAAAGATTAATTTTATACATAATGCATTCTAATGTGAAATTCAACATGCCTTTCTAAACTTTTTTGTGAAAGAAAGAAAAATAGAGCTTTCAGAATATTGCCTAAGGAAATTCTTTAAAGGGCTCTTTTGAAATTGCACTATGCGTTAGGATCCTGAGGAGATAATGTTTAAGATGAAGGTTGAAAGGATGAACAGAAATTTGACTGCTAATTTTATATATGTAAAATTTGAGGATAAAAGGGCTATCGAGAAGATGTCCGGGGGTATGGAGAATAGAGTTTCAAACTGAAGGATCAACATAGGGAAGGGCAGAACATCTCCCAGATCATATGGGAAACAAGAAAGTCACATCTACTGGAAGCAAACATGAAAGATATACCTTCTAAATGTTGCTATAAATCTCTTAGGGTTAAAAGATGTTTTGAAGTGTCTTCTTAAAATACAGTAAAAAATAATTACTGTTGAAAAATAAGTGATACACTGCTGATGTTAAGTAAATACCCTAAATAGATGCTGGACAATAAGAACCAGATTCTTAGATGCTAATGCAATCATAATTTGCAAAGATCATCTCTATATTTGACTTTTGAGAATATTTTAGATTGCCCTTCTAATTAACTTCAAAAATGATTCTTAGATTACTTTTACATGAAAACACTACCAAAACAGAAACTTAAAACAAAATAAACAAAAAAATGTTTTTATCAAATACGTAGACAAAAAAGAAAAGAGTTTGTTCTCCATCCCTCCAATATCCACTCATTTTTACACTTATTCCAGAAACCTTTTATTGAACCATGTGTCTTATCCTGGACAGTAATGTAATTCAGGCACTAAAATGGTGGCTATGATCAGTCTTTAACTTTGATACAGCTTGTAATATCTTACATTGAGTAGGTATGATCTTAGTAATGATTTCTACAGAAAACTATTTAGTAGAAGAGGTGGAATGCAACTTCTGAGACTAAGTCTTGAGTAGGGATTCATTTTTCTTTAATCCTTCTTCCTGGTAGAAAAAAAGTCCCATGTTCTGAGCCAGCCCTACAGAAAGGCCCAGAGGGCAAACCCTCAGAACTGGAAAACAGGTTGGGAATAACTGAGAAGAGTTCAGGTCACAACAGATTCACTGATGAATTCTACAAAACTTTAGATAAGATGTAATGGCAGTACTCCTCAAACTCTTTAACCTATGTGAAAGGGAAATGGTACTCACAAAAATCATTCCAGGAAGAAAGCACTACCTTGATTGAAAAACCAGAAAAGGACTCAAACAAAGAGAACTACTGGTCAATCTCTTTAATGAAAATAGATGCAAAAATCCTAATAAGATACTGGTAAGCAGAATGCAGGAAATCATCAAAAAGATTACTGGGAACAAGCAGGCTTCGTTCCAGTGATGCAGGGATGGTTCAACATGTTCAGATCAATAAATGTGCTACATCTCATAAACAGAAGCAAGGACAAAAACCATATACTCATTTCAATAGATTAAAAAAAAAAGCATTTAGCAAGACCCAGCAACTATTCACGATAAAATCCTAAAACAAATAGACATAGAAGTCTTCATCTTAATCTGATAAAAGCCATCTCCTACAAACCAATGGGCAGCATCATACTAAATGGAGAGAAGCTGAAAACTTTCCCTCTAAAATCAGAAACAAGACAAGGATGTCCACTATTACCACTCCTGTTCAATTCAGTTCTCAAAATATTCACTAAAGCAATAAGGCAAGACAAACAAATAAAAGGGATATGGACAGGGAAGGAAGATGTTAAATTAGCAATATTTGCTGATGACATGATCCTCTACATGAAAGACCACAAGAACACCACCAAAAGACTCCCAGACCTACCATCAAATTCATGGTTGTATCCAAAGTCGACACTCAAAAATCAGTAGTATTCCTACATGCCCTCACTAGTAGGAAAATTAGAGAAACATTACTCTTAACAATAACAGCAAGAAAAATGAAATACTTAGGAATTAACCTAAGATGTTAAAGCCCTCCACAATGAAAACTATAGAACTCTGGAAAAGGAGATGAAGAGTATATCAGAAAATGAAAAGATATTTACTGTTCTTGGATAGACAGAACTAATATAGTCAAAATGGCTATACTTCCAAAACTGTAACATAATGAAATGCCAATTGAAATACTAATAACATTACTCACAAAACTGGAGAAAGCAATCCTAAAATTGAAATGGAACCAGAAGAGACCTAGAATAGCAAAAGTAGTTCTGGACAACAAGGGCAAGGCAGAGTGCATCACAGTCTTGGACTTCAAGTTATACTAAAAAGCTACAGTGATAAAAACAGAATGGTATTGACAAAAAAACAAAAATAAAGATAAAAGCAAGAAAACAGACTTATGGATTAATAACACATAATAGGAGATACAGAAACAACTCCAGGCACACTCAACTATGCTATCATTGATGAAGGGCACAAATTCCCTGGAGGAAAGATAGTCTCTTTAACAAATGTTGCAGAGAAAACTGGCTATCCATGTAGTCCCACAACTTTCACTATTCACTAAACTAAAATCAAAATAAATTGAAGATTAAATAATAGAATAGAAACAGTTACTCTCCTGGAAGGTGAAATAGGTAAAACTGAAGAAATAGCTATAGGCAAGAACTTTCCACACAAGAAATAAAATCAAGAATCAACAAATAGAATCACATCAAATGAAAAACTTTTGTCCTACAAAAGAAACTGCCAAGAGAGTGCAGAGACAGTTTACAGAATGCAAAACAAAACAAAACAAAACAAGAGAGATTTTGCTAGCTACTCCTCAGACCAAAGACTAATCCCTAGAAAATAAACAATCACAAAAAAATTAGACCCCCTAAATTTAAAGACTCAATTAACAAATGGGCATCTGAAATGAATAGATAGTTCTCAGATGAAGAAATGCAAATGGCCAATAAATACATGAAAAAATATTCAACATCACTGGCAATTTATGAAATGCAAACTAAAACCACACTAAAATTGCATTTTATATCAGAAAGAATGACTACCATCAAGAAATCAATCAATCACAAATGCTGATAAGGCTGTGGGAGGAATTCATTGTTGTTGGAAGTATAAACTGATACAACCACTATGAAAATCAAGAAGGAGAATCCTCAAAAAACTTAAACTAGAAATTCCATGTGACCCAGCTATTTCCCTTATAGACATCTTCCCAAAAGAAGGAAAGACATCATACCACAGTGAAGTGTACATACCCATGTTTATAACACTGAAATTCATGATAGCTAAAGCCTAGAAACAACATATATGTCCACCAACATATAAATGAATAAAGAAATATGGTATTTACACATAATGGAGTGCTACTCTGCCATAAAGAAGGATAAACTTGAGTCATTTTTAGAAAAATGGACACACCTTGAGACCATAATCTTAAGTGTAGTGAATCGGACATACAAGGTTATTTCATGGTTTCTTTTATATGAAAACCTCATGTATAAAGTACAAAATAAAAGATAAATGACAGAGAGAGAGAAAGAAAGAGAGAGAAAGTTATTGTAGTCCAGTACAAACAATGTATCTAAAAGTTCACATTGAGCTAGTGTAATTGTCTTACATGTTTCATGTACTCTTTGACCTAGTAGTCTAGTTTTCAATCTGTATATATAATAATTAACCTTATATACTCTTCTAAGTTAAATAAATGAATCTGATGCTGGGAAAAATAAAAGGGATTGGGGAAATGGAAAAAAACAATGCAAATGTGTTAGGCACATGTAACAATTCTCTATAGTGAATGTACTTACTATATAGTACAAACATGCTAATGAAGGTGAGGAAGAAGAAG
>RJWT010012920.1:0-22118 GCA_004365215.1 Cuniculus paca | reverse complement strand
GTTTCACATCTATCTGTCCCTTCAAGTTCTAAGGATAATTGTTGGTGGGTATAACCATTCCTTTCCTGAGTCTAGCTTTATTGAATTACACCAATTATTTGACACTTTATCATGGCTTTCAATATGTTTGACCTCTTCCTGGTCATCTAAAGTCTGTTGCAACCTCCAATAGTGTAGAATAAAGTACCTATATGTGGGGCATGGGCTTTCACATCACCGAATTTCAATATCTTTCTTTATTTATGAAGTTTAAGTATTACAAACACAACACTAGCCACAATTCCAGAATACAACTACTATTCAACCCTGTTCCTACTCAGATAATATTTTAGAAATGCCAACATAGCAAATCAAATTATCACCACCTTTCTATTTATCACCACTTTTATTTACATTTTCCTGTTGTGTTTACTACAACACAACAAACACAAAATTTTAAAAAATAGTTTAGATTTTACTTTCTGGCTTCTTACTTAAATCAACGTATTTTAAAAGAAATCCATTGCCATCTCTGTTATTTCTGATAGAATTCATGACAATTAAGAAACACTGCATAGAGAAAACAGAGTGCTCCAATAAAACTAGAGAATCCAAATTATTATCATTTGAAATTGGGAAACAATAATTAAGTAATTTGTTGACTATTAAATGTATAACTAGCATTTCAATTTCCCCTTTGGATGATTTATTAATTCTTTACCAACTAAGACAGCTAGAAATCTTGGAACAGAATAATTTCTATCTGCTATGTTGTAAAATTTTTTGTCAATGGAAAATTGTTTAACACTTTTATATTATTGATTTAGGTGGTATGTGTGTATGCTGGTTAAATTCTTATGAAAAGCTCACTAATTTATTTATTAGCAGCCTCATTTCAAGAAAAAGAATTGAAAGATGGAGGTTAAAGAACTTTTAAAAGTCATCCTTTTAGTAAATAGCAGAACTATCATTCCAGTTTATTCCACTTGACTTCAGAGATATGCTTTTTTCTCTACAATATGCCACTCCTCTAGCAGATCTGAAGGCAGTTGTGTATTTTAACAAAGGAATGGATGTACAACACAATAAATAGAGATCAACACTCTATTTAGCATCACTACTTTTATCATAAGCATAGCCAAGTACTTTGTCAAACTTTCTGAATTGAATAATCTGCAAATGTCAGGAAATAATCACAATAACCATCTTGGAAAAAAAAAAACTCCTATTTCTTTCACACTGAAATCAAAGGACTATATAATTCAACCTGGACAGGTACTTAAGGACTACCATTTACCAAATAAATGGAAGTGAAAACTACTAAATTGCTTGGATTTCCAAATATCAGAAAGAAGAACTATCTAATTGTACAGATATCTATTATTTATTATTGATTAAAAATCAAGATTGCTAAGCTAAATGCCAGTTAGAAACTATTAAGACAGCTTTTGTTTTTAAACAAGTATATTTTATCTTTAACAACACAAAGAAAACTCTGACTTTCACCTGTAACTTGAAAAGTGTGTCCTGAGAAAGAATTTAATGAACCAATAGTATCTTTAGTTTGTCCCAACTTCCTTTCCACCTATGCTTCAAGTTTTATAACCCATAGCCCCCTAAGTGTGTATGTAGATCTTGGCACTCTAAACATGACAGTGAAATTTTTCTTTGGCTCAAATTAGACCAGTAGATGCATAGTTTCCTGATTTACTTTAGCTATTACGGCAAGAGAGTGTCTACAGAGTCCTTGCTTCTTTTGGGACCACGCACTACCTTTATACCTACCCTCCATCCTTGAGGATTAGGCTCTTCTGAGTTAGTTAAAAGAATATACAACTGCTTTGTAAATGCTTGTCTAAAGTTTACATCTAGGGCCACGGATATAGCTCAGTGGCGCAGTGCCTGCCTGGCAAGTACAAGTTCATGAGTTCAATTCCCAGTACCAAAATATAAATAAATAAATAAATACATACATACATACATACATACATCTAATAGGTCAAAAAGAAATATGTCTCATTTGAAAATTACTGTAAAGCAGATTTTAAAAATAAGTTTAATTCATACTCATAAAACACATTATAGCCTTTTTCTTTGTTAAGTTCTCCTGGGATAGGTTCTGAATATTGAATTTGTACTCAACACAGTGACTGGCACAGAAAAAATGATCAACAAGTATTGATAGATGAATCAATAAATTAGATAGTGAATTAGTTCCTCAACTAGTCAGTAGGAAATTTTTAAGAAACAAAAACGGAGGTTAAATAACACCAAAATTTTATGTCTTTTAAACAGATGTTATGTGTGGCTCAAAAAAAGGAGGAATAAAGAATACACTAATGAAAATTTTATAAATATTCAACACAGAAACAATATGAGCCATGTGATAGATTGCCAAGTAAGAGGGACAAGGGAAAAAGCAAACTACGAGTAAGTACTCATGTAGAAAATGTTGAATGTAAGAGATGAATTACATTGTGCTATCGTATACTGGGATTAAGAGATATGTTTTTAGGCAGTGCAGTGGAGGGACTCCTAGGTTACAGCTGTGCCATACTAGAAGCAATAAATAAATAAAGAGTAGATACTATGACTAAAATATACAAAAATTTAAATTGAGCCTACATTTAAGAAGGTAATTTCATTAATGATCTTTGAAAGAGATTGCAGATATTCATTTGGACTGGTTCTTAACCTAATCTAGTCACAGGACAGAAATTCTGGCTGTTTCATGTCTGGACAAATGTGTCACAGAACACATCCTCATCATGAAAAAGGACATTGTGTGATCCCCCATGTAGCATAGGGAGAAAGTGGCATAAAGTTTGCCTAAGGCAAAAGAAAAATCTTGATTAACTCCTGGGAAAAAAATCCTATTTATGAATATTTTTTAAATGTCTTGCCATCTTTAGCATAATAATTCACCTGTAAAAAACAAATATTTCTCTTAGAATCAGTCACACAAACTGTGGGAATATTTCAAAGCTATATGAAAAGGCACTTGGATTCCTCAGGAAAAGTACTATTATTTACTTTTTTTAGTCTAATAATGTCTTCAATTTGTCAGTAGCATGTAAGATAGCTTAGAAAAGGCATTTAAGCATGTCAACAAAGCAGAAAACATTTATACCCATTTAAAAACTGTTCAAGGTAT
This sequence comes from Cuniculus paca, assembly GCA_004365215.1. Taxonomy (NCBI): domain Eukaryota; kingdom Metazoa; phylum Chordata; class Mammalia; order Rodentia; family Cuniculidae; genus Cuniculus; species Cuniculus paca. The sequence goes on along the minus strand of RJWT010012920.1, from coordinate 18,985 downwards.
TAGCTAGTGAAACAAAAGCAGCACCAGGATTAAAGAATTAATTAAACTTTACGAATAGAGTTACAAGTAGATGTGGAGTTGCTGTGAGCATGAAAAATGGTATCTTCAAAGCTAATTTGTTTCTAACAAAAATAAATGGACTCCTTAAAGTAAAGTAGAAGGAATAAATTGGGAATGCAGAGGGACCACAGAAGAGTCATACATTCTTATAAAAGACAAGAATTTGGAATTGTGTAGTGTTATACATGTATGACTATTCAACAACATTTCATTATTACATGTAGTGAATACTTAAAATAAATTGTAAGATTAAGAAAATTTAGCTTGAAAAACGAAAATTTCAGATTTTATTAAAAATGTTTTCATGTAATTGAAATGTATGAGTTCTGAATCCAAGAAGAAAATTCTACTTAGTTTCAATGAATTTATGGAATAATATCACAATATTGGGTCACGTTTGAAATGACACTTTAAGGAAATAACATATTGTCATATGATCCTCCTCTTAAAAACAATCACAGATGAAGATAACTCAAAACTCATTTGCTACTGTTAGAAGTGTCTGAAAAACAACTGTCTGGGGATTTAAACTCTGACTTTCACCTGTAACTTGAAAAGTATGTCCTGAGAAAGGATTTAATGAGCCAACATCCTTTTGTCCCTCCTGGCGGATGCTTTAATTATCTTTGCTTTATGTATTTGTTAACTGGGACATCGACATCATTCTTTCCTCACCTTTGCCCTGGAGATATGATGTCAGCAAAGTGGCTATGCAACCACTGAAAGTTTTAATTGAATCAGCAAGTAGGAGATAAGGAAACAAACTTTACATTAGGTCACACTTTCAAACTCATGAAAAAGAATTATAAAAATAATACAAACTATTTTTAATTTCTACCAAAGTTGACCTACATTGCTTCATGCTATAAAGTTTCTTCTAATTATTTGATAATTCATGCAATATAAAGTAATTAGTTACTTGATATTACTACTCAATATAATATACAAAACATATGAACAAAAAACATTTCTTGAATACTTTTCACTAGGCTTTATGCGAATGAACTGTTGCCACTGGATATGTGCAAAGATAAGCTTATCAAAGTGTATGCATTGCAGAAACAGGTCTCTAGGCTACACTGCTTCTTCTTCAGAGTCCCAAGGAGGGAACCGTGTTATTGATGACTCAGTTCCCAAATAACTTAGCTTGCCTTGAACTATTTTAAAATCTTTATTCATAGACTGTGCCAAGACATTCTTTGGTTTTCTCTTAGACCTAAAAGAGTCTTTTACATATTAATTTCTCCTCTGTTCCAGTCTCATCTTCTCATGACAATTAAATTGTCATTCCCTGTGCTGAGCTCTTTTCTTATACTGAATCAAAGTCTTAGACAATAGTTTTAGGTGCTGAAATCCCTTTTTAAAATTATGAATTATAAAAGATCGTTGTTGTGTACTGAGAAATGATAGCAATAAGAAAAAATACCAGCATATAGAGCAGCTCCACACATTCTCATCATGATGAGGTTAGGGATCACTCTCTTTTGCTTCAGAATTAGGGTTTGGGTGATGAAAAAACTCTAGTCCTAGTTTTTAAAAAAATCTCCACACTGAATTTCACAGTGCTTGCACCAGTCTACACTCCCACCAATAGTGGAGAAGGGTTCCTTTTCCCCCCGCAGCCTCACCAGCATTTGTTATTGGTTGATTTTTTTTAAATAGCCATTCCTTCTGTAGTGAGATGAAATCTCAGAGTTGTTTTAATTTGCATCTCTTGAATGACCAATGATTTCGAACATTTTTTCATGCATTTATTTGCCATTTGTATTTCTTCATCTGAGAAGTGTGTGTTCATCTCAGATGCCCATCTTTGGATTGGGCTTTTGAATTTTGGAGGCCTGATTTGTTTCAATTCTTTACATGTTCTAAATATAAGTTCTTAGTCTGAGAAACAAGTGGGCTGTCTTGTCACTCTGTTGGTGATTTATTTTAATGTGGAAAAGCTTTTTCATAAGGTGAGATCCCATTTGTTGATTCTTTGTAGTATTTCCCATGCAGTCTGAGTTCTGATCATTAAGTCTCTGCCTATACCTATGTCTTCAGGATTTCTATTTTCTCTTTCAGTAAATTTAGGATTTCTGTTTTAATATTTTGATCTTTGACCCATTTTATCTTTAGTTTAATGCATGATGATAGATATGGGTCTAGTTTTAGTCTTCAGGATGTTGAAAGCCAGTTTTTCAAGCACCATTTTTTAAAGAGACTGTCTTTCTTCCAGTGAACATGTTTGGCTCCTTTATCAAAGATAAGGTGGCTGACTGTGTTTGAGGTTGTGTCTGCATCTTCTATTCTGTTCCAGTGATCCTCAGGCCTGGGTTTTGCCAAAACCATGCTGATTTTATCACTGTAGTTTTATAGTATAACTTCATGTCAGGGCTTGTGATGCCCCCTGACATATCTTCCTTGTCCAGAATTGCTTTGATATTCTAGGACTCTTCTGGCTCCAAATGAATTTTAGAAATATTTTCTCTAGATCTGTGAGGTATGTTAATGGTATTTTGATTGAGATTGCATTAAATCTGTAAGACATATGATCATTTTCACTTTTCATTCTTTCTATCCATGCGCACAGGATATTCTCTTTAATCTCTTTTTTTAGGGTACTGTAATATTCATTGTACAGATCTTTTAGATTCTTTGTTAGATTTATTCCTAAGTATTTCATTTTTTTAGATGCTACTGTAAAGAGTGAGGTTTCTCTAATTTCTTTCTGTGTAAGTTTGTTGCTCCTGTACAGGAATGTTCTGATTTTTGAGTGTTAAATTTGTATCCCAATACATTATTAAATTTTAATATTAAATCTACAAGTCTTTGGGTAGAATTTTGGAGTCTTCTTTGTAGTGTATCATGTCATCTGTGTGTAATGATAATTTAACTTCTTTCTTTCTTACCTTTATTCCTTTTATGTGTTTCTCTTGTTAAATTGTTCAGGTTAATGTTTCCAAAACTATATTGAATAGGGGTGATGATAATGGACATCTTGGTATTTTTTCTGATTTTAGAGTGACTACTTTCAGTTTTTGGCCATTTAATATGATGATAGCTGTTAGGTTCTCATTGATGGCTCTTATAAAATTGAGGGAAGTTCTATTTATTTCAATTTTTTGTAGGGTTTTTACCATGAATTGCTGTTGGACTTTGTCAAATGCTTTTTTTGTGTCTATTAAGATGATCATGTGATTTTTTGTCTTTGTTTCTGTTGATATGTTGTATTACATTTATTGATTTACATATGTTGAATCATCCCTACATCCCTGGAATATTCTAACTGATCATGGCATATGATCTTCTTGATGATTTGCTGCATTCTGTTTGCCAGTATCTTATTGAGGATTTTTGCCTCCATGTTCATTAGGGAGATTGGCCTGTGGTTTTCTTTTTTTGTTGGTTTCTTCTACGTTTTTTGGACTCATGGTAATACTTGCTTCCAGGAATGATTTTGAAACTACTGCTTCCCTTTCAATTTCCTTAAAGAATTTCAACATTAGTAGCATTCGTTCTTCTCTAAATTTCTTGTAGAATTCAATAGTGAATCAGTCAGGGCTTGGGCTATTCCTTGTTGGTAAGTTTTTGTTACATTTTCAACTGCATTGGTTGATAAAAGATTGTTTAGAAATACTATATCTTCTTGATTTAGTTTTGGCAATTTGATTGTGTCCAGGAATCTGTCCATTTCTTCTGTTTTCCATCTTATTAGAATATAGTTTCTCATAGTAGGTATTGATGCTCTTCTGGATTTCTATAGGATCAACTGTGATTTCTCCCTTTTCATTCCTAATTGCTTAAATTTGTATTTTTCTTTCCTTTTATTTGATGAGGTTGGCAAACAGTTTATCACTTTTATTCATTTTTTTCAAGGTACCCACTTTTCAATTCATTGATTCTTTGTATTGTTTTCTCAATTTCCATTTCATTAATTTATGCTCTTACCTTTATAATTTCCTCCCTCATGAAAGCTTTCAGTTTGATTTGTTCTTTTTCTAGAAGTTTGAGGTTCAATATTAGATTATTTATTTGAGCTTGTTCTGTTTTCCTACTGTGAGAGTTCACTGCTATACATTTCCCTCATAGGACTGCTCTCATTGCATCCCCTAAGTTTTGATATCTTTTAATGACATTATCATTTAATAGTTTATACTGTTTAATTTTGTCTTCAATTCCCTACATGACCCATTGATTGTTCAAAAATGTGTTGTTTGATTTTCATGTGTTTGTGAAGCTTTTGTGATTTCCTTTATTGTTGATTTCAGGGTTCATTGCAGTATGGCCATCTAGTATGCATAGGATGATTTCAATTCCTCTACATTTACTTAAACATGTTTTGTTGGCTAATATATGGTCTATCTTAAAGAATGTCCCATGTGCAGCTGAGAAAAATGTGTATTCTGATGTTTTGGGGTTGAATATTCACTAGACATCAACTAAGTCCATTTGGTCAAACATTTGGCTCAGTTCTGATATTTCTTTGATGATTTTTTTGTCTAGTTGATCTATCTATTTGTGAGAGTTGGGTAATAAGGGTCCCACCATAATTGTGTCAGTGCTTATTTGATTTTCATGTCTGTTAACATTTCTTTTATGTAGTTGGGTTCACCTGTGCTGGGGCAGATATATTTATGATGATTATGCTTCTTCTTGGAGTTTTCCCTTAACAAGTATGTAGTGATCATCATTCCCTCCTTTGCTTAGTATTAGCTTAAAGTTTCCATTGTCTACAAATAAAATAGCTGCTTTTCCTTTTCCCAGATTCCTGTGGCATGGAGAATTGTTTTCCAACCTTTGACTTTTAGTCTAAGAATTTCTTTTTGGGTTAAATGTGTTTCTTGAATGCAGCATATTATTGAATCTTGCTTCTGGATCTATCCTACCAGTCTGTTTCTTTTCTTTTTTTTTTTTTTTGTAATTTTAAAGAGAACAGAATAAAATAAAACAAGACAGAATAAAGCTAATCAGAACAGAACAATTCAAGTGACATAGGACTTCAAAACAGACAAGAAATCAACAATGGCTACCATAATGTTTCTTGTTTTCTTCAAAATAGCTGTCCATACCCATAAACACAATAAGATCAAATAAAACAAAACAGAACAAAACCAATCAAAAGAATGAAAGCATTATAGGACTTCAAAACAATAATAGAAAATCAACAATGGCTGCCATAATATCTCTTGTTTTCTTCAAAATAGCTGTGCATACCTTCACATATAATAAAATCTCCTGGATTTCTGTTTCTATCTGATTTATTGATTTTGTTTCTCGTCTATGCTTGGCATTCATGATTTCCATCATTTTCCTGAGCTCTTCTATTTGTTTATCTATGTCTTCTTTAATGTCTTTCATTTTGATTGTCATTTTTTTTTTGTAGCTTAGATTTTTTTTCCTATGGCTTCTTTCATTTGTTTGTTTTACTTCTGCTGCTATCATTTCAGACCATTCCATTTGTTGACTTCTAATTTTTTCTATCTCTTTGTGCTTTGGACTTGCCTGGGTGGGCTGACCTTTTGGGATTACATTTTGCATCTTCATCTTGTCATTTTCTATTTTCTACTTTTTATTTTATTTTGTTTTCTGTGTTGATGCTTGTAGATTTCTTAAGTTAGATAGTTTTATCCCTGGTGGTGAGGCTTTCCTAGGAGATATCTCTTCCACAGGATGTCTTCTAGGTGTAGGTGATTCCTGGTCTTTATGTCTGTCTAGGTTGTTTTACTCTTGTTGTTGAGACAAAATAACTGATGCCCAAAATTTGGGAAGGAAAGGTTTATTTCTTACAGATATGGAGGTTTTAGTCCATACTAAGCTGGTTCCAAGGCAGGGTGGCATGGCTGAGGGGCAGCTGTTGATGGTGGCTGCAAGCGGCAAGAGAAAACAGAGCAAAAGAAGGCAAAACACGCCACTTTCCTGCCCTTACATTGTATACGGCTCCACTCCTGGGCAGGTGCAGAATTCACACTGCCAATCCCAGTGCTAGACAATGAACCAATCACAAACACTAGATTCAGGTGCTTCCATGACTACATGAGGTTTGCGGGAGCTACCTTGACACAAACCATAACAATGTCTATCCTAAGACCCTACCTTCCTTATCTGTTAAGAATGTAGAGTTGCTATCTATTTGACTTAGGGCCCAATTCTTTTGTACTGGACTATGGTGATGATTATGATCCCTTAAAATTTCAGTGTTGTCTTACAGGGGAGAAAAACTCATTATAGCAAGTATGACATCCTGGCTAAAGTAATTCAGCTACCAGTAACAATAGATTCAAGCACAACCTGAGTACTGAAAAACTGTAGTAACTATTAACCTGATATCTAAAACCATAAATGGATCTGTAATATAATCAAATTTATACCAGGAATTTGTATGCAATGATTTGCCAGTTAGTAGAGTGATATTACCCTGTTGTAAGGGGTAACATATTTCAAGAGAGATAGGCAGTAGGTTGGAGAAATGAATGAGGTTAAATATATTAGCAGCAAGGTTGGAGAGCATAGGATGATCATCCAGGTTTTGGGCATTTGTAGGACACAAGAAGAAGGATTGGAAGAGAAGGCCTAGAAGTTTTGAGGTGAACCAGAAAGAGAAAAGACTATGTTTACTCATATGAAACAATCATAAAATTCAGCAAAGTAATGGATGAAAGAGAGGAAGAGGGTGAGTAGAATAACACAAAAAGAAACTTTAGAGATCTAAATCAAGAAGGAAAGAGAAAAGAAAGAAGAAAAGAAAAGGGGAAAAAAACCAAAAAAGCAGTAAATAAAAATATCCTCATCCACTAAAAAACAACAAACATACAGAAAGAAAAACAAAATAGGACAAAATATCAGAGAGTAAAAAGAGAAAAGAAAGAGAAAATAAAGAAACAACAAAGAGAAACAAACAAAACACTAACCTAGCTGAATACCAAGAGAAAAACAAATCAGACAAAAATATGAAAGTAGTGAAATTCCTCTAGTGTCTACAGTTCTGTGGGAAGTTCAAGTCAGAGTCCAGAAATGTATACTCTATCCATGACTGCAGGTGGATTTTTGCTGGGTTTGGGTCTGATTTTGTCTCTGGATTTGGGGGATGGGATTAGTTATCTGTGACTGGAGTTCTTCCTAGTCTTTTAGGAAAAAAAAGACAAGAAAAAGAAAAGAAAGGAAAGAAAAGAAAAGAAGCTGTACACACCCACTTCTATTCCATGTACCTTTGTCCTCAATCACCTAATTTACCAGCTGTTGGCTCCTACTGTTACTGTTGCTTCAGACTTTTCTGCTTGTCCATCATGTGTACCTCAGCTGAGGTTCTACTGTGTTGTTCATGTTCCCACAGGTCTCTGGGCCCTGAATCCTGCCAGTGGAGTGAGGGAAGAGCAGATCTTAGACTCTTCCCACCAGCTACCACCATCCTGAGTCAGTGGAAGGAGGGAGATTAGTCTGGTTTTGGTAGAAACAGTGCTCTAGAAATCTTAGGGAAATGGGAAATTCTATATATTACAAACTGCAAGAGGAAGTCTTCCCTCTTTTGCCATAAGTACAAATAGATTTGCATATGCATACAATAGATAATTATATTTGTTTTATTTTTATTAGCTAAAACTTAGAGACTTAGCTTTGGGTTTCTTTAGAATGTGTATAGAGGAAGAAACACCTACCACTTAAAAAGGTTACTTCCAGATTGCCACAGTAAAATGAGAGAAAAAGGTAAATCTTTGAGTAACTAGTGAAGGAGGTATGGTAGGAACTTATTCTAATAATCAGAGTTTCACAAGAATTTATTCTGATTCTAATACTAGCAAATGGCTAGACATTATTCAGTTAAGAAGAACTGTAGATTGATATTTGAAATATTAAACTATGTGAGGACATAATACAGTATTCATTAATACCATACAATAATACCATATGAGCCAGTTCTGCCCCTGAGGCAGTAAACTTAAAATTTGTTATTCTTATCTACATGTGCCTAAATATACAGAGACATTTTACTGGGCAGAAGAATATTAGCTCCTCACTGAGATTCATAGCTGTACAAAGCAGTAAATAAATATTTAATAAGACACCCTTTACCTTTGAAAAATAATATATTACACTGAACTTCAAAGATCAATTTGAATTACCTCACATAAAGCTGTACTCATTAGTCATAAGAGAAATTAATTACTATCATCTCTTCAGTTATGATGAATGCAAATAGTAAGGAATTAATATCTTTTTGACTTGGAATCTGACAAGTTTGAGGTTTCTGCCAAATCTAAACATTTTCCATGAGACCTTCTTGTCTTAAAGAAACCTGTCTTAGTGAGAGTTCGGAAAATCAATGTAAGTACAGAGGGATCTGGACTGAACACTTAAGAAAATGATGCTGAACCTTTTTTTAACCATATCTATGTTGGCTGTGTATGTGTCTAACTAAATGAAGTTAATATTTCTCTGTATCCTCTTTTGCTACAAATACAGGTACAAAGTAAACTGATATTTAACATAAATACCTAGGAAGTTTCTAGGTAAAGCTAATGATACCATTTTTTTTTTCTTTGTGCTTAGAAAATTTGAATTTTCAATTTATAAATTTATAAATAATAAAAATAATAGTATATTTTCAGCAGGAGATAATCACTCAACACCTAGGTCAGCTAGGAACTCCTGAATTTCAAGACTGTAACTTTATGTGGACCACCAGTGTCTTTATGCTGTGGAAATTGCCTTGTTTCATTGAGTGTAGCTGTTTGGCTCCTGTCAGTTAAAGGTCATGTCTTTAGATAGGATTCTGAATCAAGACCATTATTTTAACTAAAGTATACCAGAGTGGAAATATTACCTGTCATTGACATTTGGTTCATCAAAAAGAACCAAATGCTATCTGTATGTAAACAATAAAGTTATGAATACTTCACACTAAGAAATTATCACTGGACAAGGAAAACAGTTTGCCCTTCATTTTATTTGTATCTAAAGTCATAATAACTTTGATTTCATGTGTCATATTCTGTTGTCTCGCCATTGTATTCTCTACATAAAAGTAGTTATTTCTGGAGTAGCCAAGAAAGCAAAGAAAAGTCAGTGACACTAAATCTGGTGGAGAAACAAAGCAAAAACTACAGTAATCATTTCCCCAAACCCATTACTACTTCAACTATCAGTTTACTTTCTGCTTTTGTTTCAGAAGTGACCATTTCATATGCTTCAAAAGTGTACTCATTTTTCAACCCTGCCTATGAAGAGGTGTTTATTTATGTTTGCTATTGCTCCTTTTATTACTTGTTAGCTCCACAAAGGTGTTTGGACCTCAGAAAGGAAGGATGTTATGCTCTAACGTTACTCACTGCTATGATGGCTTTTATCAAGTGGTCAGTAGGCACTGGTGCAAATAATTTTGGAAAATTATTACTTTGAAGGTATGTGCTTCAATCACTCCCTTGGGGCCATAAAAGAACAGAACAAAGAGTGAATGTCTGCTACAATGGTGCTGTGTATAGTATATTCTGCATTGAAAAATAAATGAGATGGGAAGTTCAGGATAGAAAAAAAAGAAAGCGTATAAAGTATTTTTATTTATATTAATATTTGAATGAATATGAATTTATAAGTGGGAATATTCAAGTATTGTTTCCATGCAACACAAACACTTGAAATGGTTAGAACTTTTTTTAAATTAAAATTAAAAATATATTTGGACAGAAAGAAAAGATCATAAATTACACACACACACTCATTCAAATTAGCAAAGAAAAAGACCAGCTAAGTGTGCTGTTTGAAATCCTCCCTACTGGGAGTACTTTACCCTACCTCTCTCCTTCAGGGATGCCCTAGAAAGAGACCACCATGCCATAACTATAATATTTAGGTGAAACCTGCTTCTTGGGTAGAACCTCCTGGAAACCAAGGCTGAGTCATTTCTACCTCTGTCAATTTATGGTAGGTATTTCTTCATGAGGTCTTACTGTAACATGAGAGAGTGACAGGGAAGACTAGGAATTTTAGCCATTAGGGCCACTTCATATTCACGTCTTAAGGGCTTTCTCTGACACCATCATGATAGTCCACTCCCATTTCATGATGAAGTGTTATTGTTTTTGTTCAACTATTTGCTTGCTAGTGTCAACAGTGCCCAGTTAGTGATAGCAGTTTCAGTCTCAAGGCAAAGCAGCTAGTTTCTACCTACTCTAGGTCAGTAACAAGCCCATAGCTGTGTCTCCAAAGGAAAGCTGCTATCCATGAATTGTATCAAGTCTTGACTCAGTCAAGTAAACTGTGGAGTTGCTGAATCTTTTGACCAAAGTGCCACAGGAGGCTTTACCTGTTGTGGAAATTTTTCTGGGCTTCCAAATGTACACACACACACACACACACACACACACACACACACACAAAGAGACCGACACAGGCAGAAAAGTCATTCTTTCTTAGGAAAGTCAGTCTTTTCACTTAATGCCTTGTGCTGCTTAGATGATGCCCGACCATATTAAAAGGGTAAGAGTCTGGTAATTGAATTTTACTAAGAGTCTGGTAATTGAATTGTTAACCACACATTTGAAACACCTTCAAGCAACACTTAGACTATGGTTTAGCCAAATAGCTGGACATCATAGCTTAGTCGATTTAACTCTCATAAAAATCAACTTCAGATATGCTAATATGAAGACTAATGCATCAAATCCAAGTCAGGACTACACTGCAAATTTAATGAAGTTTCAAGATCAAAGAATCGATTAATTCCACATTAATAAATTAAAAATACTATGACATAGTCATAGCATTAGATCAATAGATGCAGAGAAAAATAGACAGAGCCTGTGGGGGTAGCTTTTTCTCTTCATTCATATTTCATTTGACCCTGGACCAACTGCCAAAACTCCTCAACCAGTACAACCTAAAGTATTGACTCACAGTTTTATAAGTTAAATGAACACTTATTTTATTAAGCTGCTGCATTTTATGGTGGTTTGTTTTAGAGAATAACTTTACCAGTAGTCTGACACCAGCGTATTCATAAGAAATGAAAAGTATTCTGACTTCTGAAACAAAATATAAAAACGAAGAATTTCAAGTAGTCTATATATCTACATGTAAATGTTAATGAGGCCAACAAAAGAAAATGTATGCATAGTATTAGAAGAAGTACCATTTATAAATTGAATCCAGAGCACATTAAACTTAAAAAGTATTGATAAATTAGAATATGTTAAAATAAAGCATGTCTATCAAAAGGCACTATGAAAAGAATAGAGAGGCCAACCACGTACTGCAAGATAATTTTTAAAAAGGAGTCAAGAAAAACTGATATTCAAAATATACAAAATAGTGTTACACTATAACAAGGTAACATGGCAAAATTAGGGGAAAGTTTTAAATAGCACTTCACAAAAGATGGTTTTCAGGTATCAAATGAACATAACTTGGAACCTTTAAACCGATCAGGCCTTATGAAAAAGAAAATTAAATTCAGAAAGAAATGAAAGTCACATACATCCCCCAAATAGATAAAAATATAAGCGGTGAAACAGTAAATATTGCATAGATCTCTATCCACCAGTGATTGAAGGATAAGTGTCATCTTTACAAAAACACATGGCATTTACATGGAAAAAATGCTTTATTTTGGAAAATAAAAGATGTATTTTACAGATGTGTACATTTTTATTCTCCTATGTTGTACATTTAAGCATTTCCCTTTGGGTAATTTGTTATCTTATTGTTTCAGTCCTGTTCTTGTTTTCAAGTCATTGATTCTTAAAAATATAATCCTGAATGAAGAGAAATCAGAAATCAGTGTTATTCTGTGTTTCAAGGGTGAACACAGAGGTGCAATATTGTGTCTTGTTTCTAAACCAGGCAGGGAGTGCAGTTTGGCAAAAAAGAATACAACTTAGTGGATGGACTGGATAAATATAAAAAAATAAAAAATAAAAATAAAATCAGCTGCATATGGTCGGGAGGTGGTTGGTGCCAGTAACTGATTCATCTCAGTATGCACTCATTATATGTTGAACTGCTTTTCTTTGCAGGATGCTTAATGAATACGTACATCTCCAGCTATGCATGTTCTGGTGCAGCAATAAAGAGGTCATGGCCAGTCCATGGACTGGAGCTCTAGTTTGCACTTACTCTTAAAAAAATTTTGATGAGGTATGTTAATCTCTACATAACTCCCTATAGTTTATAACTAGAATTGCACTTAGACTTTCACCTTACTAAGTGTTTTTAAAAGGTTTTCAAATTTAGATTATGAGTTTTATTATGAGTTTATTATTAAATTTGAACTATTGCTACACAGAGCTCATTGTAAATAACTTCCAGGGGATTTGGCTTCTGTCTACCTAGCATGGCACTTTGCTGCTGGTGTAATCTAATAGAAGACTTTTCGAGGAGATGCAAATTCCCTACCAAGTAACTCTCCTCTGTAATTAAAAATGAGGCTAATGAACAACTATTTATTTTATAGACTATAGCTGCAAGAGGCAAGAGCAAACAGGGCAAAAGAGGGAAAGCATGCCTCCTTCCTGCCCTTACATTGTATGCCAGCTCCACCCATGGGTAGGCCCAGCATCACACTGCCAATCGCAGTGCTAGACAATGAACCAATCACAGATGCTAGATGCAGCTGCCTCCAAGATTGCACGAGGCTTGGGGGGCCACCTAGACCCAAACCATAACACAATGAGATTTCTTTCATCTTCCTATTTGTTGTCCCTTTCCCTGTTCTCTCTCTTTCTCTCTCTGTCTCTCTCTCTTTGTCTCTGTCTCTCTCTCTGCATTTTGAACAAATGTTAACTATCTGCAATCCCTCTGATCCCACTCTGACCCCAACAGCACGTGTAAACGAACTAGGTTTCACAGCTAACAGGAAATTCGGTAGCTTTAGTGAAGCCCATAGTCTATCTACTAGTGGTTCTGTTTCTGACCACAACTTTGCTAGTACTGCCTCCTACCTCTCACAATGTATTCTTTGCCTCCTTACTAGTTCCTCTAAATTTTTGAATATCTCAACTTGAGAATTTAGTCTTCTTATCTTTCCTGTCCTCACTCTTTGGGGGTCTTCATCCTGTCTCATAGCTTTCAATGACATCTACATTCCAAACAAATAAATAGATTAGACATAGATGTAAAATAGATAAAAATATATCTTTGAGAGTTCATATCCAAATACTTGAGACCATATTTATTGAAATGTTGCCATTTTCTTGTCTAATAGACATAAATTCATTGTGTCCAAAGTTGAACTTCTGCTCTGCCTTCCACAAAAATATACCCTACTCTACCTGGAACTTTTCCTTCGTCAGTTGATGCCAACTGAATTGTTCCAGTTACTTTGGATAAAGCTCGTGCCTGACCACTTTCTCACACTCATGTCATTTAGGTATAAATTCATGGAACAATAACTTCTGAGTAAAACCTTAGCTTACATGTGGCTAAAAGCCCCCAGCCTTCTTATTTCCTGACCTTTCCTTCTGCTGCTCTCTTCTTTCACAGTGCTGGCCCATGGATTGCTCCTTGAATATCCCTGGTCTGCCTTCTCTCCTCTAGTAATTTTAACTGTTTAGCTCTCCCTTTACCTTGGTGCTAGCTTTTATTGTCCCTTTGACTCACATGCTTATCTTCAGTTGTTACCTCAGTAGCACAATTTCAGTAAGGTCCTACTTAACTCCTTATTTAGTAACACAAACCACCCATAATGCCCTTTTGTATAGCATAAAAATATATGGCATTTTTTCATCCTCTGAAATTCCACATAATTTTTGTGATGTGGAAACTTTGTCTGATGATGTTCAATCAGCCTGGAACAGAGCCTGGCTTGTAGTAGGCATTTAACATGTGTTTGTGAAATAACAATGAACACAAGGGTTGACTCCTTCTGTGCAATCAGTTGTGGATAAGTTGAGCTCAGTATCTTCTCAAGCTAAATGATGGGAAGATGTACAGTCCTTTCTAATTATTATTCTCTCCTTTCTACATTTTCCTACTTTCAAGCTTCCTCTTAAACTCTGTTTCTCAACTGCCTGCTTCCTCTATCAGTGCTATTAATCTGACCTTGATCTTTCCATTCAACTCGACAATGTGTGTTCACTAATGTAAGAATATTGCTAAGCTATAGTATTGCAAAACATTTTTTTAAAAAATGATACCTTTAGAAACATGGAATAATTTAACCGTCAACTAGATTGTAGTAATTTACTATTCAGTTTCACCCTTCCCCAAAGCTGTCATCCCACTTAAGCAACATAAGGTCAGGACCTCTAGACAATCATTGTATTCTCCAGACTTTCTGAGATCAGTGTAATGTTAAAAGGTAATTCTATTTTGTAATGCTATTAATTAATGTTTTTTTGTGTGCTTTAAATGTAGAGAAACACTATTATTATGATGATGATTATTATTATTGTTATTATTAGTTGTATCTTGTGTTAGCTTTTCCATATTAAATTATTACATACTGTTTTCCAATAATAACCTAGACAGGAGCTTCATTTAAATAGTGTCTATTGCTTTTTATACATTATGGAAATATTATTTCAGATTAATTTTAAATCTTTCTGCATATATAACAAAAATGTTGATCATTTTTGAAGCAGTTTAAGACTGGCAAAAGGCAATATATAGTGAAAGACCCCTTTAGAAAACATGCCTACGTACAATATTCTGATAAGTAAAAATGCTAATGGCATAAAGCAAGAAATACTCTGATACTGTATATTTAATACTTCTTAGGGTAATAAAAAATACCTGGAGAATTATGCAGCAGAAATACCACAGTGATTAACTCTTGGTAAGGTGGGAAGTGAGTACAGGGACTTTCAAGTGTCCAAATGTTATTTTCCACTTTTTAAAAATGTGCAACTCTGGTATGATAAAAATAATAGTTTTAACTCATCTATACATTCTAAAAAGATATTTCAGGTATCTTTTTATAGTCTTTACTTTGAACATTGATTTTAATGTTTGTGTTCTTGTATAAAGAAATATCCATTATTCTCTAATTAAAATGTCTTATCATCTTATAATCAAACTTAAATTTCATATACAGAAATTTATAATTATAGAATTTATTGTCAGTTCTCAAAAATATAAAGCAAAGTCTAACAATATGCACATTTATGATCATCATTCTTTCCTAAAAATTATGTGTTTTAAAAAGACATACAGAGAAGTAATCAAAGGTAAGTCACATATAATTGTAGTGTCCTCCTCTCTTAGCACTAATTCTATAATTTTTATGTTAATAGAATATGAAATAGAGCTATATTTCACAACATGCCTCAAATATAGATTCTTGCAAAATTTTCTACAGGTAAGATTATTCAAATTAAAAGTTCTTTTACAATTAAGTGAAAATTTCCCATATTTAATATTGGGTTTATCAGAGAGCACTTCCTTCAGTATAGTTGTTGTTATGATTATGTTACAGAGAAAATAACATGTAGACTTGATTATAGTAAGTCCTTATATACCAGTATTCCAACAATTGAGTCTCATAGTGAGCTGCCTGTGTGACAAGAGAAAAAGACTTTTTCTGAAATAAAATCAGTGAAATAAAATCAGGGTTTCCAGGCATTACTGTGAACACTCATAAAGGGAGTTTAACCACATATCTAGTCTCATTAGTAGTAAAAGTTGCTAGTACTTTAGCTCCATTAATACACCTAATAACCTCAAACCTGTTTTCTAGACTTCTAATTGCCTCTCCTCTGGTTGTCACTTCAAGTTTGTACACAGTCTATTGTTCCTTTGTTCTAATAAGAAAGGGAAAATATATTAATCATTTAAATTTTCAGTCTAAAGCAAATAATATTCTTTTTAAATTGGAATAATCCACACCCTGAGTATAAAGAAATTCATAAAATATTGTTTTCTTAACTGATTTTTCGTTCCAACCTTTGTCCCAGTTAATTGACAGCTTGGGCTGGCAATTGTTTTTGTACTTATTCAAGTTTTCAAAAAACATCTTATAGATGCCTAAGGAATCAGCAGTCTTCATGTACACTTCTTTTTCTCATCTTCTTTTCACTGCTTTAGAACAAAGGTCACTAGACCCAAAAAAAATGTACAAAATTTCACTGCCATTAACCAACTCTCAGGCAAAACCAAATAAGCATTCCAATGCTCCATTTTCTTATTTTTGTAATTTTTTTTATTTTATTGGTACATTTTAAATATACACAGTAAAACTATTCATCAAAGGGAATTTGTACCTGTACACGATTGATGTTGTTACTTCTTTGTATCCCATTCTCCTACCCTCCCTTCAACCCATCTTTCCCTGTTTTGTTTTTTGTTTTTTTGGTTTTTGGTTTTTGGTTTTTGGTTTTTTTGTACCAGGGCTCAAACTCAAGACCTTGCACTTGGCAGGCAGGCACTTATGCCACTGAGCTAAATCCCTGACCCTTCTCCAGCTTATTTATAAAAGCTGTGTTTCTACTTGTTCATTGTATTCTCTATTTTTTGTTTTATCTCTTTCTACTCCTCCACTCTCCCTCAGTCTGCTTCTTATTTAAACATTCTGTTCTCATTTCCTAATATCTATTATACATTTTGATCCTTATTTACACATTTGGTTTCTTGCACCAGAGAAACAATGTGATATTTAAACATTTGTGTACAGTTTATTTTACTTAAGAGCATGGTCTCTAGGTGTGTCAATTTAGCTAAAATATCTCAAGTATATCCTTATTTATTGCAAAGTAGTACTCCATTGTATAAAAAATACATCTTATTTATCCATTCATCAGTTAGTGGGCATTTGGACTATCTGAAAGATTCAGCTATTACAAACTGTGGCATAACTGTGAATGTACTGCTGTGGTACGATGCTTTTAAGTCTTTGGGGAAGGTAACAACAAGACTACCTGGGTCAAATAGAACCTCAAGTTTTAGTTTATTGAGGAATCTTCACACTGATTTCCACAATGGCTGCACCACATTTCCACGAACAGTGAAAAACAACTCGTTTTTCCCCATACCGCTGCCTGCATTTGTTACTGGTTGTTTTCTTGATAATAGCCATTCTCTGGAGTGAGATGGAATCTTACATTCTTTTAATCTGCATCTCTCAAGTGATCAGTGATATTGAGCATTCTCTCATAAATTTATTTGCCATTTCTATTTCGTCATTTGAAACTTGCCTGTTCATTTCAGATTCCCATATTTGGATTGGGCCTTTGAATTTGGGAAGTCTGATTTTTTTGAGTCATTTACATATTTTAGATAATAGTCATTTGCCTGAGACCTCGTAAAATATTCTCTAACTCTGAAGTTTGTCTCTTTAATTTAATGTTACAAATAACCAACTCTTCTATTTGTTGATTCTTTGTACTGTTTTCTTAGTCTGCATTGCATTAATTTTTGCTCTTATTTTTATAATTCCTCCATTATTTCCTCCAGTTAAACTGTTGGCTTAAATTGATCTTCCTTACATTAGGTTGTTTATTTGAGTTCACTCTGTTTTTCTGATATGGGAATTCACTGACATAAATTTCCCTCATAGCACTACTTTATTGCATTCCATAAGTTCTAGTATGTAGTAATAGCATTCTCATTTATTTGTAGAAATTGTCTAATTTCTTATTTAATTTTATCTGTGACTCATTGGTTGTTTAAAAGGATATTATTTAATTTCCAAGTGTTGATGCAGTTCTTGTATTTTCTTTTGCCACTGATTTCCTATTTCATTGCACTATGAACTGATAGTATTCATGGGATAACTTCAATTCCTTTCCATTTACTGATGCATGTTTTAGGAGTTACTATGTTGTCTATTTTGGAAGACATTTGATGTGCACCTGAGAATAATGTGTATCTTAATGTGTGGAGTAGAATACTCTATAAACATCTCCTAAGTCTATTTGTTCAAAAGTTTCACTCAGTTTTGATATTTCTTTGGTGATTTTTTGTCTAGTTTATCTGTCTGCTTGTGACAGTGAGCTATTGAGTTCCTCCATTACAATCATATTAGTGCTTATTTGTTTTTTTATGTCTGTTAATATTTGTTTTGGTACACTGTCATTTGGTGCATATATATTTGTGATTGTTGTCTCTTCCTCTTGGAGTTGTTCCTTATGAAGTATGCAGTGACCTTCTTTGTTTCTCTTTTCTGTATTGATGCTTATAAATTGCATATGGTAGGTAGATTTACCACTAGTATTGAGGTTTCCCTCGGAAATGTCTATTCCTCAGAGATGTCTTCTAAATTCAGCTAACTCTCAGCCTTTGTATGTGTCCCAAGATCCTACCTTCCCAATTTATTAGGGATAGCAAATTGCTATCTATTCAGCCTAGCATTCAATGTTTTGAAACTGAACTGTGGTAATGATTATGACACCAGAAAATATCAGTATTGTCAAGGAAAGAGAACAACTGATTACAGCAGGTGTTATACCCAGCTAAAATAATACAATTTTCAATAACAACACCATTCAGTGCAACCAAGAAAGTGCCAAACTTTGGTAAGTATTAGTCTGGTACTTTTAAGTATAGCAGCAGGACCTTCAGTTATATTAAAAAGATCCACTTTAAGCCAGGAATTTGTATGCAGTGAGTATTCTCTTAGTAGAGTGATTTTTCTCGGTAGAAGGAAATTTAAGAGAACTAAGGGGAAAAAAGTTGAGAGATACATGAAAAGAAATATAGTAGAAGCCAACTCTACAGCAGGATTAGAGCTGGAGGCAGGGCTGATCTTGGCCTCTGATGTGGAGGCTGGGGCCAGTGTCTTCAGCCAGCAACTCTTTGTATGTCTGTTGGTGGCCTACCCACATCTCCTAACCCTGTGTGCCTCAGCATCACTTGCCAAATTACTATCACACCCTCAGACAGAGGCTACCAAGGGCCATACTCGATCCCACACTTGAATGGCCCCTGCTGGTCTTTGCATAGTGTTGGTGTTTGTGAAGAAACAGGTCCTGAAAACAAGGCGCAGCAGACGAAAAAAAAAAGAGAGAGAGAGAGAGAGTCA